>PVJX010013346.1:0-47674 GCA_004027295.1 Dolichotis patagonum | reverse complement strand
TAGTTTTGCAGTTCCTTAAAAAGTTAAACAGAGTAATACATGACTCGACAATGTCACACCTAGGTACATGCCCAAGAAAAATGAAAAGATAGGACTACATAAAAACATGCACACAAATGTTCAGAGAAGCATGATTCATACTGGTAATAACAAAAACTGGAAGCCATCCACGTGTCCATCAGTTTATAAATGGATCAACAGTATAGTGCACATCCTCACAATGTAGAACATTATTCATAATACAAATGAATGCAGTACTAATATAGGCAACAACATGAACTCGCTTTTAAAAAAACCCCTGCACTAAGTGAAATATGCCAGTCACAAAAGACCACATATTCATTTATATGCAATAGGTAAAGCAGGCAAATTCAGAGAGACCCAAAGTAGATTAATGATTGCCCAAGCTGGGGGAGGGGTAATGGGGGAAAGTGACTGCTAATAGGCACTAGGTTCTTTTGGAAGTGGTAAATGTTCTGAAATCAGATAGTGGTTGTTCCACAGCTCTATGAATATACTAAAAACCACAGATATGTACAATTTAAAAGAGTGAATTCTATGATTTGCAACTTATATTTTGGGAAAGCTGGTTTTAAAAGAATCACAATGACATTGTCTTTCGTGTTATTTCAAGATCACAAAATCTCATTTGTGAGTCACTGTGGGCGGCACCTGCAGGAGCAGGAGGTACTGCAGTGGCCCTTTTGCTTCTCCATGGTCAGTTGGCTTCAGTCAGTCACACACTCAAGGGCTCATTCAGGCACCAGGACCATTTATTTAACACTTCATAAGCCATGAGTGGTTTCCTCAGGAGCTCCACACCTGCTGGGTAAGGAACACACAGGAACAGGTGAGCCTGTGCAAGTGGGGTGCTGGCTACAGGGGGTTGCATGGTATGGAACCCCAAGCAGGACCTGTCTGACTCTGTCCATGGAAGTCAGGGAAGCCCCACTGGAGAGGTGACCCTGAACTTGGCTGAGAAGGGTGATAAGAATTCATTGGGTGGCCTTGTTGGGGACCTCTGGATGGGAAGGACAGTACATGCAAAGGCACAGAGGTTATGTGGTTGGAAAGACTGAAACATGGGGTGGATTGGGGGCAGAGTCAGAGGTGAGAGGTGAGGGTCCCCTGGTGAGAGCTGTGGTCTCTTCGCCGTGGGCAAGTTCTTGGCCTTCCCACCCTTGGCTCCTCGAGACCTCATTTCCGCCTGAGCAACAGAGAGGAACACAGAGAGCAGCCTTCTCTACTTCCTACTGCTTTGAAAATTAAAAAAAAAAAAACACTTCCACTTAGTCTGACCCCCCTTCTCTCCAGTCTCAACTGCCACGCTGTCTAACATCCTTCCGCCCCAATCCCAAGAGTCTTCTTGAAGAACCTGGAACTGGTCTTCCTCCTTCCCACCTTAGGACTTTGCCTATATTGTCCCCTCTACCAGTAGCGTGTCTCTTTCTGTCTAGTTAACATCTAGCAAATTGCAAGTGAGGTAGGTGACCCCGGTGGTGGAGGAATCATGCTGGTTAGAGGGGACTTTAAACCTCTGAAAATGTGCCACTCACCCTCATCTTCCTGCTCTGGGCATAACCAGGGCTCACCCTCTCAAGCTTTCTCAGCCACTTTTGTGTCAGTCTCAGAGGTCACTTTGTCAAGAAACAACCTCCACGCTTGCTCTTACAGTGCCCTTTGGTGGGATATGCACTGTGATGTGGGATGCAGAGGGGTGCTCCCCCGCCACTGCTCTCTGCCTCGTGGGCCCCGCTGGATGTCCCAGGAGGATGTGAAGCCAGAAGAACTTCCTGAATCTGAGCTGGGCAGATCTGAGATCAGCCGGGATGGTCCTGCTAACATTCCTTGGCTATAGATCCTGAGCTATAGATCCTTGGGGAGAGCCCACAGCGCTCTTGTTCCCTCAGCACAAGTGCAGCACTGCCCGCGCCATGAGGGAGCCTTCAAACCTTCTGCTGGGATTAGACAGACCTCAAAGCAGACATCGCCTGCACCCTCAAGGTCACAGCAGAACATGGGAAGAAACGACTGTTAGGAAATTCCAAGCCCTGTTCTGAGAGCCCCTGGAGAGTGCAGTGCTTTGAGGAAGCCATGGGCAAATCCTTCAGTGAAGTGAAGCACTCATTTTTCTGTAAAGAGCCCTTACCCCATGGTCCTGGCCTCTTGTCTCGGTTCCTGTCTCTGTCTTTACAGACAACATGTAAATCTCTCTCTCTCTCTTTCTCTCTCTCTCTCTCTCTCTCTCTCTCTCTCTCTCTCTCTTTCTCTCTCTCTCTCTCTCTCCTTCTCCCTCCCTCCTTTCCTCTCTCTCTATATACATACATATATACATATATATCTATACATATATATGTGTATAAAGGAACATATATTTGTATGCAATATAAACTTATATACATTACATGCACGCAGTGATTTTATATCACTATTAATGCTTTCTATATTTAAAAATTCTGTTGCCTGTTAAAATTGACCTGTAACACCAAACTCCATAGTGACAACACATGCGAAACAGTGAACAGTCCAGTGCCAGATGCACTTACGCCCAGCTGAGCTCAACCGAAGCAAGGTCGGCCCTTCTTCTTTCCAGTCTCATACTATAAATGGGGTCATTTTTGTATTCAATTTAATACTATGGTTTTGTGTTTTTATACTGTTTGTTTGGGGATTCTGCCATATAAAATATCTCCCAATAGGGTGAGTATGGTGTCATATGTCTTTAATTCTAGCACTCTGGGAGGCTAAAGCAAGAAGACTGCAAGTTTATGCCCAGCCTGGCCAGATAACTACTTAGCAAGACCCTGTCTCAGAACAAAACAGTCTTTTTAAAAAAGATCAGGGTTGTAGCTCAATACAAAGGCCTTGAGTTCAATCCCTAGTACTAAAAAATAAAACAGTACCACACATAGTGCTGAAGAGCTGTCCATTGTCTGTAAGTTCAAGAGGGCTGGCAATGTCATACAAAGAAAAGTTTTGTGTTAGGTAAAATTGCTCAGGCAACAATGGGTATTAAATACCCGATACTTCAGCAGAAATGTCCCCCACCTAGGTGATGTGTGGATCAGTGTGCTTTATGAGAAACCGGACTTCTACCCAGGGCAGCTGCACCATTGCACATTCTGACAATAACATGTGGAAGATCTGTGTCTGCAATCTGCACCAGCATTTGCTCTATTACTATATTTTAATTTTAGTCATTCTAATAAGTGTGTAGTGGTATCTCATCATAGGTTTTCTCTATGAACTAGTGATGTTCGGCACCTTTTCATGTGCTCATTCTCCATCTGTACACCATCTTTTGTGCAGTGTCCCTTTTGTTGTGACAATAAACAGAGACCAACCAATGTGAGGACTGCAAAAGTCTATTTATTCTGAGCTTGCTACAGCAAGGCAAGCAGCCACCAATATTTTCATGTTGGCAAAGACTCAAGGATGGGACAAGGAACAAGAAATTTTTATGGTAGGGAAAAAACCCAAGGCTTCAGAAGTACCCTGATAAGATGGTGCTGGACTGGGGAAGCTGCAGGGTAACTAGAGGCCCAGCTTTCTCAGTGATTGGTCAGTGGAGCATACATCCTTTTCTCTGATTGGTCTAAAATGAGGCAAGAACAAAAATTCCTAGTAAAGTTCCTGCCTTGGGGAGCAGAATGCTGCAGAAGTGATTGGTTAACCCCTTCGATTGTCACTAGAAGTAGCAGTTTGGCTTCCTGAAAGTCTGTTATCTTGGGTGGCTTCCTGTGGGTTTTCCAGGGTCACTGACACAAACTGTAGACCAAAGTTCCATTTTTCTATATGGTTTGGCCATTGTTTAGTTGTATATCCAGTCTCCCAGTGTCTTCTGCCCATGTTTCGGCTGGATTGTATTTCACTATTGAGTTTTGAGAATTCTCTACATAGTCTAGCTACAAGTCCTTTGCAGCCATGCACTTTGCAATTTTCTCCCAATAAGTAACTTGTCCTTTAATCTTTTTCATAGGGTCTTTCATAGAGTAAAATATTTTCTTTTTTACTGTGAGGCTGCTCTGAGGCAAGTGGGAAATGGAGTTCAGCTGGAGCATGTGAATTTGGGATGCCCGTTGGACAGTCAGCAGAGGATATGGCATTGGCCTGGGGTGCGGGAAAAGGTCTAAGTCCCATATAAATTTGGGATCACCAGTGTATGGCTAGCTTGCCAAGGCCACAAATCTGGTGAAGCTCTCAAAAGAGTAAGGAGAGATTGGGGGAGAGGACCAAAGGCAGGGCACAGGGACAGCACAAGATATAAAGGTAGAGGAACCAAGAAAGACCCAGCAAAGGAAAAAGACAAGGGCTACCAGGAAGGTGAGAGGAAAACCAGGAGCAGGTGGAGTCCAGGGAGCATAGGACAGAGAGCGAGTTTCAGGAAGGAAGAGTGATGGGTTGAATAAGATGACAGCTGGGACTGATCGCTGAATATGACATGGAAGGCTCTCAAAATCAGTGCGGGATGAAGAGATGAGGATGAAGTCCCCATATCAGTGGTGTGAGAAAAAAGTGGAGAAGTAGGAGACGGTGAGGAAGGCAGAGTTTTCAAGGGCTTTGACTGTAAAGGTGAGGCACAGCAATGCGTCTACAGCAGGGGAGGATTTTATTTTATTTTTATGTTTTATTCCTTCTGGCTCTGGAGATAAATAGTGGCATGTGTGCACACTGATGCGAGTGATCCCATGGAGAGCAGGACTTTGTAAATGTGGAAAGGAAATGAAGGTTGCTAGGGTGATGCTCTTGAGCAGACAAGAAAGTATGGAACCCAGTGTACAAATGACTTTGAGTAGGAACATATGAGTCTCTGACCCATGATGAATTTCCCCAAGGGTCTCCCAACAAAGGTGCGTATCCTCCCAGATATTTATCTGAGCACAAACCAAGATGGATAGAATATTTTTGCATCAAGCTGTTCATATTTTTCAAACTTGTTTTCCCTATTCAAAAATATGTCATGGAGCTCTTCCTATGCTAGGGCACAGAGACCAAATTCAATCTTTGTAATAGCTGCTTAGCATTCAGTAGTCTGGGTGCACCATTATTTATTTAACCAGTCTCTTGTGGTTGAACATTTAGGTTGTCTCTTACATGTTCTTTTTGTTTTTTTGTTTTTCACCATTATAAATACTACTGTAGAGGTCCTCCTTGTATATATGCATATCCTTGAGTTTTTCAGAATCATCAACTTCTAAAAGAAGTAAAATTGCTGGGTCAAAATAGAGGTGTGTTGCTAATTGTGATGGATGCTGCTCAAGTGGCCTCGGCGATGATTACTTCAAAGCATCTCCCCGCTAACATGCAGGAGCACAGCACATTCAATAGTAGTTTACTTAAAGTAGAGTTAGGCTTGAAAGTGTTGTCAGAAGCACAACTAGCAGACCACAAACCCCTCCTCTCTGTATTGCAGAAATGTGCTCACTGCAAGAATGAGCTCATCTGAGCTGGTATGTTATCCTAGGTAGATAGAGACTTAGGACAGAGAAAAGAGAGGAAGACAAGAGGAGCAGGAGTACAGATCTCAGGGAACTACTGGTGCCCTGGGCCAGGTGGAAGGTGTGAGTCTGGCTCAGCAAACACGTTGGGTCCTAGGCTCACTGTGTGGTCACAACAGCAAATGTGCCGTTATGCAGATCCAGCAAGATCATAAAAATATGCAAATAAGACAGAAAACATAGGGGAAGAGATTATAGGTTGCCCATTGGCACTTATCTCCCTCTACGTTCTAAGAAAACCTCTATTGAATTGAGGATAGTAATTTCCCTTCCTTAAAAATGTTGCATATCCCACCCCTTTTGTAGTAGTAATGTGACACCCTCTAACCAATGAAATGGAAACACCTTATAGTTCTCTGTGGGTCATATGACCCAGCTCTAGCCAATGAAATAGGAGCAGAAGTGGCTGCAGGGAATTCTGGGAAAGATCTCTAGAATGGCTAAGGTCTATGGACCCTGATGGGACCAGTGCTACCCATCCAGACCTGGATCATGAAACCAAATGAAACACAGTCACACATTTACTTCTGGGCAGTCCATACCCACTGAGGACACCAACAGGAGATTGAAGGGAAGGCTGGACCTGGTGGCATCTTGAAGCTGCTAAACCTTCATGTTAATCACTACCCTGTATTTCGTAGGTGAGAAAAATAAATTCCTGAATTGTTTTTGCCTCTGTTGATCAGGATTCTCAGTAGGATGCCATTCCTAGATCTTCTGCTAATGTACTTTTCTGATATCAGGTCACGTCTTTGAGTTTCTCAAATGTTAAATTGAGAGACCAAGTGGTTTCTTTTTAAAATATATCTTCCAGAAGACTTTAGACTTAAAGACAATTTGTGGAAAGGCTACAGAGAGCTCACTTACATCCCTTTCTCAGTTCCCACTAATGTCAGATAACCAGGTTTCATTTGTTAAAAGAAACCAGGGCTGGGGATTTAGCTCAGTGGCATAAGCACCTGTCTGGCAAGCGTGAGGTCATGGGTTTGATCCCTGGTACCAAAAAAAAGAAACTGATGCTGGCACGTTACTACTCACTAGACATCCCACTTCATTCAGCTTTCCCTGGTTTCTTCCCTAGTATACTTTTTTCCAGTTCCAAAGTCTCACCAGGGTACCACACTGTATTTAGTTTTCATGTTCCCTACCTGTCTCTGGGCACCTTATTGGTCTTTGCTCCCTGATCATGACAGTCCCTTGGTGTACTGGCCAGGTACATTGTGCAGAAGCCTCCCACACACAGACCTGCCCAATGCCTTCCCCATGATTAGACTGGGGTTATGTTTGGGGCAGAATCTCACAGAGGTAAAACACCTGCTTCATCGGTTCCTACCGGGAGACACATGACTTCTCACTTACAGTATTAACCTTCACCCTGGGTAAATTTCTGCCAAGTTTCCACACTATAAATTTTTTCCCTGCTTCCCCCACTCTTCCTGCACTCTGTTTTGTATGAAGTAAATTGCCAAGAGTGACCCATTCTGCTGCTTCTGTCTGCAGAGCACACTTGCCTGCTCCTGTGACCTGGACCATCCTACCATCTCACTTGTCACCAGAGTCTGCAAACATCTGGTTCAGTTTCTCATCCCCTGTTCCAGGGACCTCCCTCAAATCCTGCCTGCCCATTTTGATGGGACCTTATTTAAATCCTGTCTCTCCAGATCTGGCCCACCTTCATATCCACCCACTTCCTGCTGCCCAAGAATCCCAAGGGACCTTCAGACTCTCAGCAAGGACAGCTAGCGGCTGAAAGCCACGGTGCCCCAACACGGCCTCATCCCAGCTCAATATGGTGTCTGCCCCTCAACTCAAATCCATGGGCAACAGCTGACCCAGCATGTGCCTGCCACAAGGGGAAACCCCCATCCCTCCCTCCCCTGTCTCAGTCCATGGAGATGTGGTTTCTGTGACACCTAGGCACAACTCCAGCTGCTGTCCCCTTTCCTATTCTCTCCTAGTCTTGTTTACTAGGAGTCACTCCATCCATCCCTCTGATTAAATGTCAGAGTTGGTCACAGAGTACCGGTGCCCAGTAGCAACAGGGAATCCCTGCAAAACCCAGCCCTACTTCCCCAGACTTACCTCACAATAATTAGTTCATTATATCTGTGGTGCGTCTTATCCCCCTCAAGGCTTTCCAGTAATTACAAGGTGGTGTGTTATTAAAAATCATTTATGGAGGCTAAAAGCATTGGATAAAGATCTCAGAGGTGAGACTGCTGGGCCCAAGTCAAGGAATTTACCCAAACTCGGCTTAGATGTAAATCACAGCCTGTGACTATTCCAGACCCAGCCCTGACCACAACATTCACTTCCTTACCTCCCAGCAGAGAAGAGGCCCCACCCTCCCTGCTCCCCAGGGTAACTGCAGAGATGAGACTGGTCCTGAGCAAACACCAGCCTGAGGAGGAAGAGAGCTGCCGCTTCTCAGCCTCTCCATCTGGTGGCCCAGCCTCCCTCTAGGTCCATACTGCCTCCCTTTCCCCTTCCAGAACCCCAGGCTGGGCTGTTAGCTCTCTAAGGTGCTGGCTTTATTGTCCACATTCAAGGAGAGGCCCTGTCCCTGGCTGAGCACAAAGCCCTGCTGCTGATATGGACGTTCTCATCCTCCCTGCTGCCCAGGGGGCTTGCAAGAGTGCCATGAGCCTCCCGCACGGTCATCAGCAAACTCCACATGTGCTGGCCCCTGGGATGTGAAGGATACACAGGACCTCCCGTGGGAGGTGTGTAGATCAGAACACAGGCCCCTGTGGTGGCCTTCAGCCCTGCCACCCACTAGATGTGAGGCCTAGTCACCTCACCAAACCTCTTGGGACCTCATCTTCCTCCCTTGTAAGCAACACTTACCTTCTCTGGAACCTGGCTTCTAGGAGCTAAGTCCAGTCACCCTGAAGCAGTGTGAGGCCACAGCTCCAGTATGCAGAAGGACAAGTGTGTGAAGTGCCACAGCCTGCTACTGTACCCTCCACAGTACCAAGCTGTGACCCGTGGGCCCCACCTGCCCTGCTCCACCTCCACCTCTCCCCCCAAGCTGTTGACAAAGTCTCTGGGGCCCTGGGGTCTTGAGATCTTGGGCTCAGCCTGAGGATCCTGGCAGAGTTCCTTCCTGATGAGCACTGGCTGCTCTGATTCAGGTGACTCCAGACAGGCAGGGACCCACTGGAAAAGCCACCCCATTGGGGTGGAAGAAGGTGCTCTCTGTGAGGCTGTAAGTGGTCATTCATGCCTAATTGGATGTGGAGAGCACCCCTGCGGGGCTGTCTCTGCCTTCAGTCAGTTTTCTGGAGCTAAAAGATGTCTTGTTTACAGAGTTCCAGGAAGGAGTGAGCCATGGGGGTACATGGAGTGGAGGGACCAACCTGCTTGGCTCCTCAATTACCCCTGGGGCTGGGGATGACCTGAAGATGGGACAGTGTCAATTTCCTCCATATTAGGGTGGCCTCGGTCACTTTAGAGATCCCCAGCCCAGGATGCCCTCTCTCCCCTGTCCTCTAGCTAAGGCCTTTTCCTTTTTCAGGGCAGCAGAGGAAAGGGGGCTGTGCCTCAGATCTGTTTCCCCACAGCAGACACAAGGTGGGGCAGGGTCCCTGACCTAGGCCTCAGTGCCCAGTCCAGGCTTGGAGCCTCCATGAGTTCAGAAAGTCAGACCTGGGTGTTCCCCACTCCCTGTGAGGGCACAGATGAGCCTGTGCCAGGAGTATCTGAGATTCTGCACTTCTTTGCTCGCAAGTAGAAAATGATCCTGGCCTTGGAGGTGACCAGCCCCACTGTGTATAAGAGGAAACTTCAATCTCACAGAGGTCAAGCCAATTCCTAAGACTTGCAGGTAGGAAGGGGCAAAGTTGAGATGGAATGCCAGATCTCGGGGGCAGAGCTAGGGCCCTGGCATGGCCTGCTGTCTGCCCGTGGGTCTAGTAGCTGCACCAGGCCCCAGCTCACTCTGTGCCCACATGTTGAGCCTGGACTATGAGAGTGACTACCCATTATTTTCCAAAGCCTCCGCCTTTCCCAGCACAGGTTAGCAAACCTGTCCCTCTCATTATGACAGCCCCCCATCCTATTGTAGCTGACCTGGGTGGTGACACAATAACACATCCACCTTCTACTTAGTCCTTCCTGTGGCCTAGTATTTGTATTCTGGCCCTAATTATTAAACCTTAGTAGCTGGTGTCACCCACTACTTTTTTTTTTATTGTGAAAAAAACTTAAGTTTGTTATAGATCAACTGTAAAGTACCAGTGCACAGAAATAAATGCATACTTCACCCTTAATTCTTCCATCCAAAGATTACTAACCATCCTTCACATATATGTATATCATTCCAGATCATTTATATCCATGTGTATTTTCCAATTTAATGTTGTCTTCTGTTTTTTCCTAATTTATAGGCTAGAGATCATTAAACCAAAAACATGAAATCTGAAGTTTTCTGAGAAAACCTGATGCTCCCCAATATTTCCCAGGAAATGTAGGAATAACCAGGCCACTCCTGCCCCCCAGCACCTCTGCCTGGGCTGGGCTAGCTTGTCAAAGGGTATGAAACCCAGCAGCATTGTTATGGCTTGTGTCTAGATATCCCCCAAAGCCTCACGCAGTCATAGGGGACTTTTTCAGAGGTGGCTGGATCTAGAGTGTGTGATGCTGGGATCAAGGGTGTGTGATTACTATACCAGTCCACTGATTGATTTGGCATAGCTTTGGCTGGGATTAAGGGTGTGAGTGTTACATCTGCCCTAGGACAGATAGCCTGCATAGAATATAGGGGACAGAAAGAGAGCTAATGTTCTCTCACCTGCCTGCTTGCCCTGGACTATTTCTCTGTTGCCCTTCCGCCATGCCATTCTGCCTTGGAGCCAACAGCTATAGATCAAAATCTCTATGAACTATAAGCCAAATAATCCTATAAGCCATCTAACTTTGCATGTCAGACATTTTGTCCCAGCAATGAGAAAAGTAACTAAGACAGCTACCAACAGTGGCAACCTGGTAAAGTCCAGTGACAAGCAGAGAGGCAGTGGCTGAGCCCACTCCTCTTCCTGACTAGCCGGGTTTAGGCAGTCTGAGGACATCTGTGTCTCCAGAAGGGCCGCACTGAGTCCTGGGAGGGAAGAGTTGCTGGTTCTGAGACCCAGGTGCTCCATGTCCAAGGATGTTCTCAGCAATTGCAGCAGATATCACAGGTGCCCCATCCATGTCTGCTTGTCCTTCCTGAATCTCCAGCCAAAGTCCATAACCAGGCCCTGCCAAACACTGGCTGACTAGTGTCTGGATGAACCCAGCCCATCCTGGAGCCCTTTTGTGGGGATACATGGGTGGGGACAGGTAGGAACTTCACTTCTCTGTCTCTAATGAGGCATTGCCACATGGCCACCTACTCTGAGAAAGGGGACCCTGAGCCCCTTCACACAGTACTCTGGTGCTAGTCTTCAGCAGGGAGACCCAGGATGGAGAGACAGAGGATGGGAGAGGTCAAGGAAAGAGTGGGGCCCTCCTCATCTCCCTTCTCCAGGCAAAGCCATCACCCCTTGGGTGGCAAGAGACACCTCTTATCCCAGAGAAGAACAGAGTTGAAGTGGAGCCAGGAGCAGAAGAGGTCACATCACGTGGGCCAGCACAGCAGCCGCTGGTGGGCAGGCCCTGCAGGAAAGACAGCTCAGCAAAGCAGCCACCTCCCTCACCCTCCCATCTGTCCCTGGTGAGGTACTGCTGCCCCGGTTTCCCCTGTTTCAAACAAGTTGTTTCTTTCCGCTTGATTAAAATGTAATTTAGTTAAGGTTCTCTGATGGTTATTTCAAGCTTCCAAAGCATATTTTTCACAGAACAGTCAGTTCCAAAAGAACACAGAGAATCCATGGAAATTAAATCTATTAACAAGTGAAAACTGGTCCATGGCAAAAGGAGGGGTCTCTGACCAAGATGCCTTTGACTAAGTAACTGAAAACTGACCACAGGTGTGGAATATATCCAGGAGTTTTAAGGGGCTCCAGATTATATTATCTTTGCCTCAGGGACACCAGAATCCTCCAGTACAAGTAAAACCATGACAAGAGTTGTACCCTCAAGCCCCTGTGCTGGCAGTGGACCAGCTCCTGGCTCTTCCACACTTCCAGTGTCACCATGGTTGAACATCTGTGTTCCTCCACATTCATGGCTGGAGGCAATGACACAATGAGATGGTATTAAGAGACAGGGCCTGGTGAACAGTGATCCAGCATGAGTGTTCCCTGCTTGTTCTCCAGACTGATGACTTGAGACTAGACTGACAGGAGCACCACCTTAGTGGGACATAGCATTTTTCCTCTCTGGAGGAGCAGGACAACATCAGAAACCAGATCTTCACCAGACGCCAAACCTGCTGGCACCTTGACTATGGATTTCCAGGCCTCCAGACTGTGAGCGATGGGTCTGTGCTCTTTATAACTTTTCCAGTCTGGGCTTTTATGTTATAGCAGCAGGAAAAAACCAAGACACGTGTATTTCCTCATTTCCATGTCATAATAACTCAGTGACATGATGATAAGTATTATTATCATGTTCACTGTTATGGTTTATGTCTAGATGCACTGGATCCACTGTTATGTGTGGGTGTCCCCCAAAGCCTCGTGTGGTCATGGGGAGCTTTCAAAGGTGACTGAGTCTAGCATTTGTAATTGGTTGGTTGGCTAGTGTTGGGATTGGTGCTGTGAGTGCTGCACCCACCCTCAGGTGAGTAGCTTGCGTACAGTATAAGGGAGGGACATGGCTTGCTCCTTCCTCACCCTTTTGCACTTTTGCTCTTGTCACTTTTGGTATCTGCCACAGCTTCCATGAACGGTTGCCCCTCAGCCACTCCACCCTGCCTTGGAGTCAGCTGCATATGCTCTGAAACCTCCACAAACTGTGAGCTAAATAAACCTTTCCTTCCTTCATTTTGGGTGTCAGGTATTTTGTCTCAGCAATGAAAGAAAAGTAACCAAGACACTCATTTTATAGAAGAGGAATCTTGACAATCAGAGAGGTAAAGTAACTGTCCTGAAACACAACAGTTATGTCTGCTTCAAATGTAGGCTGTCCTCATATTATGCCTCCCGGTACTATTCATCGCACTCCTCCTTGCACCCCCGAGGGTGATGAACTCGTCACCTATCGAGATAGTATATTTTCCATTTCCAGGCAGCCTTAACTGTTGGAAAGGTCTTCCTTCAGGCCACACTGAAAAAGTCACTCCTTCAACCCTGTGGGAGCCCTTGCTATATATGAAGACTGCTCTTCACTCTCTTGGCTCATAGCAATGTCCTTCTCCAGGCCCCACTGCCTCATACAGTTAGCATCACTCATCACACATACTTGGAGAAGTGTGCTGCTCTGACCAAGCCTGAGTTTCTTATCTTTTTTCACTCTGACAGACAAAACTGGGGCACTTCGCCAAGGAAAAATGTATCAAAGAGAACAGTGCTCAGCACATAATTGCACAAATCATTGCAGTGGAATTAAATTCAACGCTGTACCATTCAATACCTGAAGTGTACCAGCCAGCACTTCAGACCCAATCTCAGCGCATACACAGGGTGCTCACAGCTCAGAAATGCACATCTGGGCTCATCTTGAGAGATAGGGACACCAGCTCAGAGTCAGGAGTCACCTCAGGGCTGTGCCAGGCCCCTGGGGCTTGTGTTGACATGGAGGCAAGGTATGCCTCTCTGCGGGCAAAGCCAGCAAATGCCCAGAGGTCCCCCTGCCTCCCATCCACTAGGCCTCTGGGCAGGGACACTTTCTTATGCCCTCATGTTATCACTTGAGCATGAACTCAAGAACATGGGAGACCATGCAATAGCCATCTCTGTCTGTATCGAAGCCAGGCAGTAGTGGGCTGCCACCAGGGGATGTTGGGAAAAGCAGCCCTGCCTCTCAATGATCTGCCTGCCAAATCCAGCCGGATGGAACAGGAATCACCTCAGAGCAGAGGACCGGGCTTCCTGAGAGCCTGCTGCGTGGGGACTTCATTAACTTATGTGATCATCACATGAGCCTGTGAGGTACAAAGGTGTTGGTGAAGACAACGAGACACAGCAGTAATAGCCCGGGTTCCTGGCAGGCCTGTGCTGCACCCGCATTGAACTCAAAGTCTATTGGTGCCTCAGCCATGACCTGCCTCGCCCTGTACAGTTCCTGTGTGGTGGGGCGAGCACGTCCTGGGGTGCTATGGAGCTTTCAGCCCTGGGAAGGCCTTGGAGACGGAGCCCCAGGGAGCACAGGTGGTGGCGTTGAGGTCCCCACCTATGTCAGTGCCTCCGCTCTCCCTACTTTCCCTCAGTGACCTTGGACAGCTCTTTAACCTTCCCTGAGCCCGCATTTCCTCATCTGTAAGCCTGGGCCCACACACCTGGCAGCCTGAGCATCTGTGCAGGCTGATGGGTTTAGTGCTTGTAAAGGTGCCCACAAGGTAAAGAAGGGCTGGAGCTGAGCCTCCTCATCTACCAAGATGTGGGGACACCCAGACCCAAACTCAGTTCTGATGCCAAGCTCCAACCCTCCTGCCCTCCCCCCACCCATTTCAGAGCCTGCCTCTGTCCATTTTCTGCTACCATAGCAACAACACCTGAGAAAAGGTAATTTATGAAGAACAGAGGTTTATTCGGTTCAGAGTTCTGGAGGCTGAGAAGCCCAAGAGCCTGGCCTTGGTACCTGCTCAGCATCTGGTGAGGGCCTCATATACACCATACACCAAACCACGGCAGAGGGCAGCATGCCGAGAGAGAGAGCAGTTATGGGTGCCTCACCCTCAGGCCCTCATCTAATGACCTCCAAAGACCCTGCCCACAAATATCACTCACAGATAAATTTAGTGACTAGGTTTCCAGTACCTGAACTTCTAAGGGACACGGTGAAACCACAGGAAAAGCGAAACCCACCTCCCCGTCCACCAGTAAGTGTGTCACCCCCATCTCCTCCCTAGGCTGTGAATCTTTACAAACACTCAAAGACACTGGCAGTGGTCAAGGCGCCCCTCAGAAGACTGACCATGACCCTTACTTGGGCCACAGCTCCTTTTCCATCTGCCACCCCCTCCTTCCCCACACAATTGGAGGCCCATCCTACAATAGCTGAGCCGTTTGCAGAGCTCCTGATGGCACTCAGCTCCCTCTGAGGACTACTGTGCAGTCCCTGTAACCGCGTTCATTAGTCTGCCTGACATCGATACTGCTCTCAGGTTAATACGTTGACTTAATGAGGCATTTATTTTCAGTTAGAAAACTCCTGAAGAAGCGTGTTTGCTGCCGATGTACTGAGCTGATGAACAGATTAATGCTAGACTTGAAAAAGCTGACTAAGAAAATGAGCCTAACCAGCTTCTTTTTCTTCTTTAGATATAGACTATGCTGAACTTAATTTATGTTAAACTGCTCATTTCTCCGGGAAAGAACCAAGATTCATACTCAGCTCTGGGATGTATCTTACACTTACCTGTTTGCGTCATCCCCCACCCTCCCACCCACTGCCCCAATCCTACAGACAGGAAAAGACAAGAGCTGAACATATTGGGCAAGAAAAGGTCCTAGAGTCAAGCAGTAGGAGAGGCCAGAGTGGGCAAGGGAAGTTCTCGCATGGCAGCAGAGACAGCGACCACACTAGCAGGATGAGGAGTCCATGGCCCCACTCTGTGACTGAACAGCTCTGTAGGGTCACTGTGCAACTCCTACCGGGCACTCACAGGTATCAGCTGGAGGCGCAAGAGAGCTGCTTAGAAAAACGTGACTCATTATTATTCACAGAATCACGTGATGTCAAAAGAGACAAGATATCCAACACATCTGGAAGAAGAACCAATGACCAGTGACACTTGGCCCAAGTGCCACCTCCTTTTGATGGTGTGACCAGTGGGCCCTCCCATATATTCTCCTCATGGGCAGTTAGAACTACAGCAGGTGTGAGGCACTGACCCGCTACAAACCTGGTGAGTTCATAGCTGAATGTGCTGTTAGGAGACGAGGCATGGTCACTGGGGTATGGCTTACAGGGTTGTAGTTTGTCCCCAGCTCCTCCCTCCTTCTCTCTCTCTCTCTCTCCTTCCCTCTTTCTCTCTGCTTCCTGGCTGCCATGATTTGAGAAGCTATCTTCCACCATGACTTTCTGCTACGCTGTTTCTGCCTTGGATCTAGCCTACCATGGACTATACGCTTTGAAATTGTGATGCAAAATAAACTTTTCTTTCTTAAGTTGTCAGTGTGAAGTATTTTATCTCAGTGACGGGAAACTGACAGATATAAAAGGATGTCACACAGAGTTGTGAGATCAAGGATCCAGGAGGGCTTGGCCAATAACCCAGGCAAGCCATGATGAGAGAGCCCAAAAACCTCCACTGTGCAGGTTGGGCTGAGTTATAGAGCATTAACATTGTTCTAAGGACCCAACACAGCACCTGGGGCACAGTAAGCCCTTAGGTGATTGTATCTTATCTGCAGTACATTGGTGATGCTGAGCCATTCTCTATGTCTTTGTCCCACATCTCTTGGCCTAGTAGCTCTCAGTTCAGTTTCTCCAGGGAAATGAAAAAAACAACTCTGGTTGCAAAAAAAAAAAGGTGACAAGTGGAGAGAGGTCCTTGTTCAAGGAGAGTCCTTGGTGCAGGAAGTAAGGCCTTTGCAATAGTGGAGAAAGAGGGCAGGATTAAACAGTGATAAAACATTGACCTTTCACATGCTCAACATGTGCTCACAAATCAAGAATAGCTTGAAGAAAGGGTAACCTTTAGAGATAATGTCTTCTTTCTCAATTTAAAAGAAGTTTAGGAGTCAGTGTACATATGTGGTGACTTGAGTTCTCTCAGATCAGCCTGCTTCCCCTGTGATATCCTCACTCTGTGAGATTCTAACTGGATGTAGTCACTTCAGTAGCTTGCTCTATTCACACGGCAAAGATCACACACATTTCTTGGGGAGTGAATCTGACAGCCATTTTGCATCAGCAAATGTAGCTTTTAAGTGCATGTGTGTGTGTGTGTGTGTGTATGTTGGGAGTGCAGCGTGGAGGGGGGAGCTCTAAAATGAAAAGATGGCCCCAGGACACATTAGCTTCCAGTTTTTCAAAGGCAGCAGCTTCCTGCTTCTTGGCTTTGTTCTCCGTGAATGTATCTGGCTGGCGGAAAATTCCCAGGCAAAGTCAGACTTCACCCCAGTGAACAAAGAGGGGGAGCTGCACCTGAGGGTGGGAGTGTGTCTGGGCCTGACTCCTGAGTTGGGGCTGGGTGATCTTGAACCGGCTTCATCTTCTGCCTGGACCTCAGTTTCTTCAGTGTGTGAAATAAAGGCATGCAGCCAGCCAACAACTAAGAGTCCCACAGAGCTAAATGGCGCAAAAAATCCACATGAAGCCAGTGGAGATGACCAGTGAGCATGGGATCCCGGGAGACTGGGAAGCTCTCCCAGGTGAGCTCCCAGCTGCTTAAAGTCTTGACCATTTTCACCAGGACCAATTTCAACCCACCAATTCTTACATTGTTTTGTGTGGGAACTTTCTCTGGTCACCAGAATCCACTTGGGTACCAAATATGGTAGGATTTAGCTGCCCAACAATGAACACCCTTCTTTTAGGAGAAGCCTTCAGCCAATGGCCAAGAGCAATGGTGTGCAAATACCCTCACTCCTTGGCCTTCCTGTGGGGCAGCTGTGAAAAGTATGCCTGGCACTGGCTCTTGATTACCCCCAGGTGCCCGCAGTAGTAACTGAACTCCTAACACAGTCTTCACTGGTACTTTCCCTCTGTGTTCCCCCTTTCCATGCCCCTGGAGCCTCCTTTACCTCCCAAATAAGTGGCAGGCATTGAGTCCCAGGATCTGCCCTCAAGGGACTCACGTGACCACCAGAGCTAAAAAATATGGAAGGCACAGAAGAATTCTGGAGTAGGGGTGCCATTTTCTTACATGACCTGGGCTTATCCCACAATGGTCAGTGACTGGAGATTGTGCTCACCTGTGATGTGTGAACTATCCTCTCTGCACACTTAGCGGACAATATGTGTGGTTATTCAGAAAGGTGGCCGTTGCTGTGGAGATGCCTGAATATGCTGGGAGGCTAAGAGCTTCAGGAGTCACTCTGGATAGTCACCAACCCTCAGAGCACATTGACCAAGAGTAGGATTTGTCAGCTGAGGGGTGAATCAATTAATGAGAAGATGCATAAACTGCTGAATAACTTAAAGAACTAAGGTGTAACGGATAAGTGCATGAATAGGGTGAGGAGCTGAGCACACAGATGGACAAACACTGGAGTTAGGAATGAATGGACCAAAGGCTAAATTAGCACAAGAACAAGTATGTGGAGAAATGAATGAAAGAAGCAGCAAATAAGAGAAAAGGGTGACTGGGTGGATGGTCATAAAATCATAAGAAACAGACATGTGCTATAACTGTACAAATACATACACGGTAAGTGGTGAGCTGGTTTCACCTTGGCACCAGAGGGTGTAACTCACACAGCAGAAAACTCCAAAGGAGAGCTAAGCATCTCTGCTCACCCCTTGGCCAGAGCTTGGAGAATCAGCCCGTTTCCTCAGAGCAGCCTCCTGAGATGATGCAGTGTGGACACACGCAGAGCATCACCAACCTGGTGCCAGGGATGGAGGAGGCCGACCTGCTTTGTTCTGCATCTGTGACCTGAGCTTCCGTTCTTCTGCCAGGAGTCTATGTCATCCATCTTATTCAATTGCTATGTTGCTCTGTAGCCTTGGAAGCCACACTTAGCTCCATCCATCCTGCAGAGGGTGGACAGTGCACTCTTGCTTGACTGTCTTTATCTGTCTTATGCACAGAAGGCTGTTTCCCTTTGTATGTGTGATTTCAGAAGTCTAGATATTCCAGCTAGTTCAACTGTCTTTTCTCCAAGGTACTGAAACCACACCTAGCTCAGAGTCCTCTGGGGGAGTAGACAGTCCACTGTCCCTTGTCTGTGTTTGCCTGTCTGCCTGGTGCCATGTCCTCCAGTGTGACAGCCCCTCCCCCAGTCAGCCCTGCTAGACTTGACCCAGGCAGGGGGAGAGAGAACAGTCTAAGAGGAGGGCAGCACCAATTGTTCAGGATCTGAGAGCCTTGGAGCAAGGCAGGATGTCCCTCAGCAAGGAGGACATGGGAGGGGCACAGCAGCAGTTGTGTGTAGTGGGACTGGGCAGTGCCTTTGTCCAAGGGCTCACAGACCTGGAAATGACCCTGCTGAGCCCAGAGAATCATGTGACCTCAAGTTACTTTGGAATGTGTCACCTTTGTTCATTTTATGGACACCATGGCCACTAGTGAGGGATGGAGGAAGCCACAGAGGACCAGGACTCTCTTATTACATGCCTCAAATTGTCCTCAGTCACCACAGAGTGCCCCTGGGAGAGGAAGCAGGTATTCTAAGGGGAAGAGGAAGGCAGGTCCTGCAAACTCAGCCCCAGCCTGTTTTCTCCTCCCCAGGTTAAACTCTGAGTCTACACCACCCTCTCACAGTGCTTTGACCCTTGTCGGAGGAGGTTGGTTGCCAGTGAAGAAATCGGAGGTTTCTACAATTTGAGGATGGACGCAGAGACCCACAGACTTCAGGGTCAGACAGACTCAGTTCTGGCTCAGCCCAGCCACGCTCCTAAGCAAGTTTCCTGCACCTTGAGCCCATTTTTTCCACACCGGCTGGTACCTGTCCCACGGGTGTGAGTAGAGGGATGTGGATAAAACAGTGCAGTCCCTGGGAATCTGCCAATGTCACACACATAGTTGCTGTGGTCCTCCTCTCGGTGAAGGATGAAGACTGGAAGGTTGCCTCTTTAGTTCACTTCTTCCTCCTTGTCCTTTTGGAAATTTCCTTAGTGGCCCCGTCAGTCAGTTTGATAATCTCTCCTTCTCTCATAGAATAAAGCTTGGCTGCTGAAGGTTTTTCTTCACACAGGAAAAGAAAGCATGCTCACCTCAATGTCCCTAAAACTCATTTCTTAGGCAAGACCATGGGAGCAGTGAGGTGAAGGGAGCCAATCACCTCTGCCTGTCCCACCCTGCACTGTAATCAGGCAACCAGCATCTTACTGGGTCCCCAGGACAGCTACGGGACACTCTCCTCTCAGCGTGTAATGATGAAACTGAGGCTCAGCAGTGATGTCACTTCCGGGCCAAATGTTACCAAGCCCCTGCCATGTGGGGTCCGGCTGTGGAGATGATAGAGTCCCTGCCCTCACAAAGCTAGTGCTGTATGGGAGAACACAGATCAGAAGAGACAAAGAGGTCCAACATGTCTGAGAGCAATAAATGCCGAGGAGAGCAATGACACCAGAAGTCGGGGCCCCGTTATCCTTGTGGAAAGCTGTCCATGTCCTCATGGTACCAGGCTTCTCAGGGGTGCTGTCTGCTGGGAGGTTCTGAGGTGTGACCATTCTCGTGGATATGTGGTATGGATTCAAGGACACTTTTCTCATTCATTCACACGTTACCCAGGCCCTGAGTGTGAGTCAGTGAAACCCAGCCCAGCCCAAGGTTCCCTCCAAGCCAGGCTGAAGCCCACAGGTCACCCCAAAGAGCAAGGCCATAGCTTCTTACCTTCCATGTCTGGCCTGTGCAGCAGAGGTGAGGATCAACACTGGCACGGGTGACAGTGACAGCAGGAGCCCTGCTGGGGATGAAGCCTCTCTGGGAATGGAGTCAGCCTCCCATGCCTTGTCTCTGCCCAGCCGCAGTGACGGATCAGAAGGCTGAGCCCAGAGAGGATGTCAGCTATTTGAGCTCACAGGTCAACAAGTATCTTCAAGGTCAGTTAACTCCAGATTATATCCAAGCTCAGCTGTTCCCAGCTGGTTGGGCTTCACCTTGGGCTTTGGTTTTCTCCCCAGCAAAGTGAGGAGGACAGTGGTCCCTGCCCCTCAGCACTGCTGGGTTGGTGGCGGGATCCCCTGTGGTTGTGCCTGACAAGAACTGTCTCTTTCTTGGTTCCTCCATGATTACATAATTGATGATCACTCATAGACGAAACATGCAATTATGACCATCTAACAAAAAAACATGCGGTCATCTCCAGTTTAAAGATAAGGAGACTGAGGATCATAGAAGTGCAGTCCCTTGCTGGAGTCCAAAAAACTGGAAACTTTGGAACACAAGGGATCAAAGGTCCAGCGCCAGGCCAACACTAAAGGCCTGGAGGCTTCCTGGAGAGTGGCTGGCTTGAGTCTGTGTCAGAAAGTTAAAGAAGCTGGAGATTGAAGTCCCTAGGCAGCAGCAGCAAAAAGTGCACTCACTCAAACAGAATGGAGCTCTTCAGATGTGGCCAACTTCCTCCCTCTTTCCCCTAATTCCATCCAGACTACAAGCCTGCTGCACGGTTCCACCTGCTAGAGTGGGTCTCCCCGTTCAGTATTCTGCTCTGTGCACCAGTCATCTCACCCAGCATTGCATTTCACTAATCTGCCAGGCAGTTCTGTATCCAAATTGCCCTGACAAGAGGCACAGCCACAGTGACTCACTTTCTCCTGCCCATTACACTGATCAAATCTTCCTCTTTGTATTTCTGGTTTTAGAGGTGCACGTCCTGTTTCTCTCCACTTATTAATTATCTTAAATAAGCATACTTGACTTAATAGTCTACTGCTAATAAAAAGCTGTCCTTCCCCCGAACTTCCCCTATAGCCAGACCTTAACCTTGACCTCCCTCTCCCATCTCAATGCAGGTCTGGCCTAAGGTTACAATCTGATTCTCTCTCCTGTCTCTACCTTCCCCTGTTTAGTTCCGAACCCTGTAGTTGATGGCTCTGCTCTTGTTTCCCACAGTCAGGATCAGCAAGAGTTTGGACTTGAGCCCCACAATAACCCTGAGTGCCCTAGTGGCTTCGCCCTCCTTCGTTTTATGTTCTCTGTCCTTCCTGAAGTCATCTTTTGTTTATTCTTTTAGAATAAGCTCCCTAGTAGTAAACCACTCAGGTTTTATTTTTTTCCTTGAAAATCTCCTTTTATCCCTGAATTGTGATCAGTGGTCTAGCCGGAAGTAGCATTTTCCTTTGGTAGTTCTTTCTCTTACCATAGACGTGCCCCATTGTTTTCTGGTCTCTATTGCTGTTGTGTAGTCAGCTGTCTTTCTTCAGTCACTCTCTGTCTTTTATCCAATATCTTCTTTCTTGTTTTTATCTTTTCTAATGTATACCTAGAAGCTTCCTGGGGCTCCAGTTCAGTCACTACCCCTCCCTCCATGAAGACTAACCACCTCTGATACCATAGATTCGTTTTACCTGTTTTAGAACTTTTATGAATAGTTTAGTATATTTCATAATGCATATTTTATAAGTAAATATCACATTTCTCATTTGTGCCTGGGTCTTTAACGTCTCAGCATTATGTTTATAATTGTACTTCATAAATTCCCACTGATACAGATAGGTCTACATATAGAATTTGTTTTAGCCTTCTTAGGACTCATAGGGCTTTTATAAAATCATCTTTTATAAATCCCGTAAAGGTCTTGGTTTTTATCATTTTCTTTCATTTTTTTACTTCTTATATTCTTGAACTCCTATCTCATATAGAGTGGATTATCTCATTTTAATGTAGTATCTCTTTATTCCATTCAGATATTTTCCACAAGTTGGTCTTTCTGATCTATATTTTGGAAGGTGTCCCTTTTGTTGAGAGCTGGGGATGAACCCAGGGCCTCGGGCACTCTAAGTGTGTGCTCTGACATTGACTTATACCCCCAGGCCCCAAAAGGTTTCCTTCATCTACATCTACGTTCCTGTTCACTTTCAGCTTTGCCTAATCTGCTACTTTATTCATTTCTTACTTCATGGAACCTTTATTTCAAAGATTACACATTTCATTCTGGGATAAGCAGCTCATTTCTAATACTACTGCCATTTTTCGTAATACTTAGTTATATTATTTTGACTTCCATTGTTTCTTTCATGACTTTATTTCGTACCTATTTACCTTGGAGTTTCCCCGGTGATTCTGCTGTTAGCAGAGACTCTTTGGATCACCTTCCCGACCTCGTGCACCTGCTAAGTCTCCTGCAAGATACCCATTCTGCCGTTGTTTGGGAATTTTTATTTTTGAGTTTCTCTTCCTTGAGTCTGATCTGTGGGAGTTCCGTACAGCTGAGTGGAGGATGCACCCCTACCAAAATATTCTTGGTTGCCTTCTCCACATACCCCAAAAGTATCATCAACCTGGGACCGATTATATGTGAATTTTTTGGCTTCTCTGTTCAGAAATAAAACTTTTGAGGTATATTAAAGCCATCAGCCCAAGGCAAATGCAAGCCTCTGTTTAAAAATTCCCAAGAGAAGTCTTTTGGTTTTCATTTTTGTTCTGCCCAGAATCCAAAGACAGACACATTTCCCTACCATTCCCCAGCTTCTCTGGATGAAGTTCTTCTGGGCTCCAGCTCCCTGTAGGGACAAATATCCCACCTCTGACTTCCGTGGGCTCAGGCCTCTTTTATCCCTGGCGGGGTGTTAAATCCAAGTCCTTGAGTTACACAGATCTACAACCCCACTCCCACCTCCAAGATGGTGGCTACAGACTCTGGACACACACTTGCCAGCCCGGTTGTCATTCCTCTGCACACCTCAGGGATGTCCCTTTTCTTATTGCTGTACGTGATCAGATACTGTTAGTGTTGATAGAAAGAAGGTTTTCAGGCACGTATGTCAGGACTAGGCCTCAGTTGTGTCTGTTCCTTGCAGTGCCCACCCCAGGCCTCCTGGGCTCACTGAGTCTAAGACCCGATGGCCCGTCCAGGGCAGCTATCCAGGGAGGAGTTAGATATAAGAGTCAGGACTTACGTGGCCATCTCTCCCCTGAGCCTCAGCTGGGAAACAAAGGGAAGAATGCACACTGCTGGGGGTGATGTGTAGGCTGAGCGGCTCATGGCAGGCGTGTGAGCTGGTGCTTGGTTGTGCCTTAGGGAACAGGTCAGGAGCCTCAGGGTCCTAGCAGACTGATCCGGGCTCAAGATGTCATCAAGAAGGGAGCATCGGAGTTGGCCTTGGAACAACAGCTTTCACCACAGTGGGGAGGGAGGGAAGACTTTCTAAAGAGAGTAGGCTGAGGCTGGAGGTGATCAAGGGGAGAGGGCAATCTGGAAGTGGGGTGCCTGTGCAGATGGGGTGAGGGAGGGGAAAGGAGGGTCACAAGCTCCGGTGATTCCTATGAAGATCCAGGGATAGAAATGGAGACAGAGCGCTCCGACAAGGCATCACTGGCCACAGCTGAGCGTGGGTCAGGCTGGTGGGGGCTGCGTGTCAGTAGGCAGCAGGAAGCTCGGGGGACGCTGCCTCCAGGGCCTTAGAAACTCCTTGTCTCACACTTAGAGTCACAGGTCTTTCCTGTTTTCCCTCAGAAACATCTAGATGCTGGACCAAGGTGGGGCCTGTGGAGAAGAGGGAAGTCTGATAATATCAATACACCTTGGATGCTATTACTGGCGCTAATTGACATTAGTAATAAAAATTATAGTTGGCCTAACCTGAGTTTACTATGTACCAGGCACTATTATAAGTGCTCCTTTAATCAACTTATTCCATTTTCACAGGATCTCATAAGGCAGTGGGGACACTGAACTACAGAACAGGTGAGCTGGGCAGTTGGAGGTGGGCCATGGGGAGGTGGCTTGATTTGGGATTCAAACAGGTTCACACCTCATCAGCTACTCTGTGTCTCTGGGCCTATGATTCCACTTCTGTGAACTGGGGGTGCGGTGGTATATGACTCTCAAAGCACTTGGGGGACCGTCGAGTCTACAGAGACCAGAATATACTGTCCTTCCTTCCCAGAGGTTGGAGTCAGCAAGAGCCCCTGCCAGAGCGGGGGGTGGGTTGAGCCCTTAGGGAGCTGCCCAGGAGTCTGTGGACACAGAAAACGCCAGGCATCTGAAGTTCCTGTGCTTGGCTGTTGCCTCTGGGTCCTAGGCCCCACCTGCCAGGGGACAGTAGATACTGAATATCACTCGGAGCTTCCCTCAGTGGAGGAACTGAGCTCAGGCAGACACTGAAGTCTCCTATACAAAGATCTCTTTGATTACTTCTTTATGAAAAACACATTTTCTTCCAAGCTGAAATTATATTGTCAGCAGTTAATTATCACTTGTTAAACAAGTGTGTGCCCGGATTGTGGGTTTAATTTCCATAAAGGTTTGCAAAAGTCTCCTTTTTGTTATTTATGAGGGCTCTCTGCTGAAAGAGATGCTCATTGTTAGAAATAGAGCTTTTTAAATGCAGATTTTAAAAATAAACAGGTTTCCTTGGCATCAAATCAAGGCTCCTTGTAAGTAACAGGAAAACACTTTGTCTGGTTTAAGCGGAGAAAGTGGGCAGGGGGAGGGTACTGGCTCCAAGGGTGTCTTGGGGAACTTAAGAGGCCAGAGACTGGCTCAGGATGCACCAGGGACCCCGCAGTCTTGCCTATCCCCATTTGGGTTCCTGCCGCCGAGCTTCTCTGCATCTGTGGCCACGCTTCCTTCAGTCTCCTCTTTGCCGCTCACCTTGTAGATATGGCCATCTCCTCCTCTGGAAATCACACATTCTGCATCAGAGGCCAGCAAAAGTGATGGGCCAGGCACAGGCTCCTGTCTGCTTCAGACACTGACTCGCTGGTATCTTGGGTACATCCTTAGCCTCACGTATTCATGTCTGTCACCAGAACCAACTCCTCCCTTGTGTGGCAGACATATGCTAAAGGTCACCATCACTGCTCAGCTCAGTGCAGTGAGACTGCACGGTGGCCTCTGCACGGAAAGGTGGCTGCAGCTGAGGAGGTGCACAGCAGTCACTGTGACTGTCACAGCAACAGCAGCAGTAGTAACACTACTTAGACTGTGCCACCCCATCCCCCACAAGGAACTCCTTACTGGGAGACAGAGACGAATAAAGATGTCGCTGCCCAAGAGACCCAGAGCACAGGCAGCATGACTGTAGTGCCAAGCCAGGAGCCTGGCTTCCTTGGTTCTAAGAAGAGAGTCATTTTAAGGAGAGGCTGAGATCCTGCAGGTTGGCATATAATTGGTCCATAAATGCAAGTCAGTTTTCCAGCACTACGTCTTAATGGTACAATTTGGGTATGGTTTGTGGGTCTCCCAATGGTACATGCATGGGCTCCGTCCCCAGGGTGGTGTATTAGGAGGTGGCAGAAACATTAAGAGGGCATCATGGGAAATCCTCAAGTCACTGTGGAGTAGGGTTCCCCCCAAGAGACAAAAGTGAAGCAAGCAAGCCCCCTACCCCACCCCTAGCTCCCTGGTTCAAGACGTGATGCTTCTTCCAGTGCACACTTCCTTCTGCCACGGGCCAGTGCCGGACCGTGTGCTACGCTGTGAACTTTTAGCCTCCAAAGCTATCAGCTGAATTACACCTTTTCCTGCTAAGTAAGCCCCATCATGCATTTCACTGTAGTGTGGGAAAGTTGAGGAATAATACGCTTGACTGTAGTAGGGTTTTGTAAGCATCCAATGATTGGAAAAAATAAGTGAATTGGGTAAATATTATTTTGGTTGAATGGAATAGTCACTTAGTGTAAAGTATATCTAATGTGTCACACTGTAACATGGTGCTATTATGACTATTAGCTTTTATATACACTGTGTGGCTCCACCTCTGAACACACAATACCATGCTACACAGTAAACACTGTAGTTACGTCTATTAACTTTGTAAGGTTCCAAGTGAAGCATGGGACTGCGAGTGGAGGGGACCCTGGGGGCAGTGAGGCAGGTAAGGAGTAACAAGGAGCATGAATGGTGCAAGGTGAGGTGGGTCCTCGTTTGGGCTTCTCAGCCCTGGGGCTCCCCTCTGCTGTAACTGCTGTTAGTGGAGCTCTGACCTCTAATCACATCTCATCATTCGAAGTGCTTTCTTTGATGCCTGCAGTTGGAAGTTCTCTGTCAGCTTGGCTGTGCTTCTGCCCTGCCTTTCCTTGGAGGATCTTCATAACATCGTGTTGCCAAGAAAACATTGTCTCCTAGTTAAACAGGAAGAATAAGGGGGACAAAAGAATTGTGCAGAGGAGAAAGAGCCAGTGAGGAGAAAGGAAGCCGAGGCACAGGAGGGCGATTCCAGGGAGACGTGCACCAGTCACTCCAGCTGAGAGCACCTTCTCTTCATAAGGGACCGTCCGCATAACCTTCCTGAGATACGCAAGAGATCCTTACTATTATTTTCCCATTCAGCCTCGAGGTCCTGGGCCCCAAGACCATGCCTTGCCCAGGAAAATGGGGCCAACACTAGCAAATATTCAAAGATCATTTAGTGCAAAGCCAGGCATGCTTAGGAGAACCTTCTACAAGGGGAGCTGTAAGTAGAGGTGCAGATTTTGACAATGCAGGCAGTGGGGTCAAATAGGTCCCAAATTCTCTGGAGGGAGAAGGGGAGACTGAAGTCAGGTGTTTTCTTTCCCATTAGTGAGGGAGGCACTAGGTGGATGCATTGCTCCCCATCTGCTGTTGCCCAGCCCCACTTTCTCCGCCAGTGCACCTCCAGCCCGTCTGCAGATGAGCTGTGGCCTCTGGTTCCATCCAGATGATCCAAGCAGCCAGGAGCCAGGCCTCCAGCACCTGACTGTGCTAAACACAGAGCTTGTGACATGTACGGGTAACTAAGGCAGACACAGTCTGTGCCTCAAGTCTCCAGTCATTGCTGACATTAAAGGAATAATGACACAGAAAGCCAGATGCAGTCTAGCGAGGGCCGAGGGACCTGCCTTGCTGGGCGAGAGCTGATGGGCTTCCTAGGGGAGACCGAGAGGAGGTGAAGAGGCCATCAGCGGAAAGCATGGAGGATGCTTCAGGCACAAGGAGGACATGTACAATGCCTCAGAGGTATGAGGGTGGAAGAACCGGCAGGCATGAGACTGGATCATAGTGAGTTAGGAGAACCAAGCAAGGGACCCAGGCTGCAGAGGTGGACAGAACCACACTGTATTGGCCTGGCCTCCAGGCTTGACACAGAGAGCACATGGGCATCATCCGAGGTGCTGCAGGAAGCCAACACATGCTTCCAAAGCTCCCCCTAGTGGCCGTATGGAGAATGGGCGTCGGAGGGGGGGGGAGCACAGAAGCAGTCTGGAAGATGGGTGTGCCTGTCAGTAAGAAACCCTGGTGTCTGTGATAAGCCAGGCCCTCCCTGCTGACGCAATAGACAAGGAGCTACAACAATAAATCACCTTTGTGTTTCTGGATAGGAAAGTTCATCCGGTCAAATTCCAGCTTTTCCTGTGTTTGTGTTGTAAGCTTTAAAATGTCATGTACTGCTTTAATATCTTTGAACCTCTCAGAACTCCACAGTCTAGGAGTTGCCCTGTTTCTGCCAGATATCCCCCCCCACCCGCACCCCAGCTACTTTTCCCTTGGCCAGCCAGATCGGTGCCACCTGGTCCCCACCTGATGGGCTTCAGCTGTCTACCTATGTGGACTTTCAAACCAAGCCCATTGCAACAGCAAGCAGAAACACCAAAACATCACCCAGGATTTGGAGGCAGACTTATTTATGTCAATGGACACTGATTACTCCCAAAATATTTGGCCCCACAGTCTAGTGGTCTAGGGCTTATATAGGATAAACAAGCAGGAAATACAGAAGCAGGATGGCTTGTCAATTGGGGATTGGTTCTTGCGATATGCATCATAGTGTCCAGCTGTTTCTAGGAGACAAAAGTAACAGGAACTGTAACCAGAACTATTACCTGGGCAACTAACAAACTGAATTATACTGGTTGGGGAGAAAGGTATCTTCCGCTATACCATCTTCCACAGCAACCAGGGGGGCTACTCACAGGCATCTGTTGGTTCACTCACCTGAGTTCAAGCCTCATGAGGACACAAGCAACTAATAAACCAGATCAGTGTCACCTGTCCAATGTCAATTGTTGGGCGTTTCACTGTTTCATACTGTTTAGAGTGAGGGATCCTTCCCTACAAATGAAGGAAACAAGAAAACATAAGAGTCACACCATGGGAAATGAAGTACGAGAAGAGACTCTTGTAGATGAATAAAAAAAGAACAGAAAGGCCTCAATATTTCAACAGCCATTATCTTTGGAAACTGAGATGCTAGTGATTTATATACATTCTGCTTTCCAAGACTATTACAATAATTATGCATTACTTATAGTAAAAGAAATCTCACTGTTATGAACAAGAACACCTGGGCCCTGGCCAGACCATCCTCATCGCAGGCTGCTTTTTCAGTCCTCATCCCTGGCTCCTGGGACACTTAGCCTCTGTCCTACCCAATTAGCTCTTTATTACAGATCGTTTTGTTCTCTAATTGTCTGCCCTGCATAATTTAGCATGGTCATATAATGTCTTGTTCCCAAATGTTTAATTTAGCGCCTTTGGCCTCAGTTTCTTTGTCTCTAAATGCAGTGGCAGCAGAAAGGGAAGGCATTAGAGGCCCCTTGTTGCAAGGCTCCCTTGGGGCTGGGAATAATAAAAACCGACACTAATTTGGTGCTCACAGTGAGCCAGGCACCATGCTGGCCCCCTTTTATTTTACAGATGAAGACACTGAAATTCAGAGAGGTTTAGAAACTCATTCAAAATCTCACAACTCAGAGGCAGTGGGCCTGGGCTTTGAACCTGGCCCATTGTTCCCCAAGTCCTTGCTCTTTTACTCTGCCGAGAGAGTCAGGCCCTTCCTCTGTCTGGATCCTGTACCAGGGGCTTAATGTGCAAAGATGAGATGGGGGGTTTGCCTGCAAGCAGAGCGGTAATGCTAACACTGGCGGTGGCAGTCAGCAGGCACCTCGGGTTCACTGTGCACCAGACGCTAAACACATTGGGGTCCTGAAGCCCCACAGCAGAGACTGTCCTGTCCCCATGTTGCAGCTCATCCAAGGCACAGAGGTCCTGTGTTTTGCCCAGAACCTTACAAGTGTCAGCTGTATCCACTTCAGTTGCTTCAGAATCTGCCTTTGGTTGCTTTATTTTGTCAAATCCTTGCAAAAATTTGTTGCAGTCAGTATGCTCACTTTAAAGGGGTGCATGATGAGGCTCGGAGAGGTTAAATAACCTGCCCAAGGTTATTAAAGGTCTCTCGGTAAGGAAGTGGCAGAGACTATGCTAGAACCCAGAATCAACCAAAGCCTCTGGACTCGCTAGTGGGTGACACTACCTCTGTACCTAGAGCTCAGAGACCATTAACAGGAATGGAGCCTCCTTCCCTGGGACGTGGAGTTAAAATGCAGCCACATTCCCCAGGGGAGTTCCCAGGGGTGCACATTCAGATGCTGTCCTGAAACAGAAGGGAGCAGAACATGAGGGTTCAGGCAGGGAAGGGAGTGCGCGCAGAACCCGAACAGCCAGGCATCCGGCAGGACCAGGTGCTACAAGTTGGCACCGCCCACCCGGGAGGGACAGCACCCTCTGCCCACAGAGGCAGAGGATGAGTCACTTTGCCCCGTGGCCAGTGCCATCATGCGGTAGACACTGTCAGGCTTTGCCGGAGACTGTGGCCTCCTTGGCTCTGGAGGCCATGATTCACTGCGGCTCCTAAATCAGCAGGAGTTTATGGCCCGACCTAATTGTCTTAATTCCCATTGTCACAGCTAATAACATTATGTGACCGCCATAAGCTCCACTTTGGAGAGGGCCCTGGAGACAGGAGCAGCTGAGGTGGCTTCAGAGGGACACAGAGGGCTCCAGCTCCGGGCCTGGCTGTGAATTCTGGGGTCGGTGTTTTTCCATAGATTCACCGAGGGTCACTCACAGATTAGAACGAGCTAAGCAAAACTGGATATTAAAATGTTAATGTCCCTGGAGACAACCAAAGCACAGCTGAAGGCAATTGCCAGAATGGCAAGGTAAGGGTCACAGAGTGGGAGGACAGTGGGGTACAAGAATGAGATCCTCCGGGGCCCCAAGATGTGCACACCCAGGACTCAGGGTCAGTGTAGCAGCATCTTGGCCCAGAGGCAGAGAGAAGGGTGTAGGTAGGAGCTGGGAAGGGGCCTGGACTTAAGCTCTAGTTTTTCTGTTTATTAGGCTTGAGGGTCCTCATGCTCTCATCAAAGGAGTGACCTAGAGGAAGCCTTCCCAGAGCAACTGAGTGTCAGTGGCTGGCAGCTGCCTGGTATTCAGCCGTGGACATGTAATTAACAGGTGAGGACTGGTGCAGACACACCCAGAGCTGTCGTGCTGGGCTAGAAGGACTCCTGTGAACTCTGCAGACCTGAGAGCCTCAAAGCCACCCAACGCAGACTTTGCCATGCCAGCAGGTGGGTCGGTCCCATCCAGGTGCATCCACAACTCCTGAACTGGCGCCTGACTCAGAGCCAGTGAGTACACAGTAAATGCAAGCGGATGAGAAATACCAAGAACTTTGAGGGCCATAGCTGTGGGAGTCGTGGCCTCAGGTGGACAGATGGGATGCCCAGGTCTCAGTTTCACCAGCAGCAATGCTTCACGGGGCTCCACTGCAGCTCTGCAGTGACCACTGTTCCATCTCCCAGGACTCCGCCTGCCCTCCAGTGAGGATTCCCCAGCAGCAGGAGGAGACCTAGGGGTACAAGGAAGGGAGGTGCTGACTCAGGGCCCTAAGGGCTGGCCTGGCTTATGGAGTAGGGGGGCCTCAGCAGCCTTGGCGGACTCTGGGAAGGGCAGGACCAGGATCTCTGAACTTGTTGGCCTGAGGAGGCTAATATGTGGGCAGTGAGTCTAGGCCTGAGCACCCCAAGACCCTCCTGCAGGGGATGCAGCCCACTGACCTGCCCAGAACAAGGACTCCTCATACTTCTTATGGAGGTCATCTCCAGCCAACATTCAGAACTTCCTCCAAGATACTAGAGCTGCTGTGTCCACTCTACTCTGTCCTCATTCCTCCTTCCTCATCCTCAGCAGCCCCAGGACAGTGGCCTCTGGCCTGAGCCTAGAGTCAGGGTTTCATGGTCTTAATTTTTCACTCCTGCCTCATACAGCAGCTCGTCTTTTCTGACTTTGGTCAGCACTGACCCATGAAGTGTCACATCTGTTCTGCCACCCTAGCCAGTCTCTCCCTCACACTTCCTGCCCTGTTCCAGCCTCACAGGAACTCCTGCTCCAGGGCCTTTGCATGTGCCATTCCTTCTGCCATGGGACATTCTCCTACCCCTCCCCCAGCACAGCCTTCAGGTCTCCTTCCATGAACCAACACCTGCCTGTGCACCAGGCTTGGGAGGTCCCCACTTCAGTGGCTCCCGGCACCTGAGAGTCGCCATCCTGTTTTCAAGCTTGCCTGTAACAGGAGCAGTTTTAGAGCATGAGGCCTTGGGTCCTGAGCTATCCAACCACAGGGCCTCAAGTGAGGAGATACTCAGGGGGCACTGAGTGAGGAGACAAAGGTGGGCAGTGAGCAGAGCTCACCCAGGCTGCTGGGAATCCACAGGCTGGTGGGCTGCAGGGGACATGGACACCCAGGGGCCCCACAGGAGGGAGATGCTCTGGCAGGGTGGGCAGGACAGGAACCGGGGTGACAAGAAGGGATAGCAGGGTGCAGGAGCCATTTGGACTCAGCTCACTTTGCTGCGGCCTCTGCCCCACACTGCACTTCAGTGTCAGGAGCACCAGAGGCTCCGGCACTCAGAGCCTGCAGGAGGCAGGAGCCCCAGGAACTCAGGGGAGGAGCTGGGAGTCCTCTTAGCCTCACAGAAGGGCGCAGCGTAGGACGGACAATGGGCCTCACTACCAAAGCCTTGGGTTCCAGGCCTGGCTCGGCCCTTCCAATCCCCCGCCCTCTCTGAGTTGTACTTTTCCATCCATGAAACAGAGCTACTGGCCTCACCCTGCGCACTGCAGAGGATCAAGAGAGGATCAAACCTGTCCTGTGTTCACAAAGGACCAAGTGCCCAAGCGTCACCCACGTGCCCCAAACGCCAGCCCTTTGACCCTCCATGCCCTCTGCGGGGTCTGCTTTTCCCATCCCCTTATAATGCGACCCCTGTTCAGTTCCCAGCATGGAGTTTAAACGTCCCCTTTCTTGTGTTCCTCCCCCGACCCCAAGCCTCCTGGCTGTCCTGCACTCTGGCTGCCCAGCTGAGCGTGCCCTTCTTACCAGAGGGACCCCGTCCTTGCAGCACATGGCCCTGTGCAGAGCCTGCGCCGCCACAGGGACATCACCAGTATCCCCCTCCCTCTGCAGGAGTTAGAGGCTGCAGGAGTTAGAGAAGGAGATATGAGAGCAGGGAAGGGTCGGGTCTGTTTGGACCCACAGGCACTGCTTCTGAGCCTCTCCGACCCAAGAAACCCTGGTGGCACCCAGACCACCACGGACCATTGCCGTTGTCTGACTTGTCCCCCCCTCCAGGCCGTGAGGACGCAGACACGCCTGCTCCTCTCTGCTCCACTTAGCCTCACTGTGAACCCCACAGGGAAACATGGCCCCGAATGGGTGAGGGAACGTTCCCTCAGGGCAGCTCTGCCCCGAGGCCAAGCCCTTGCACAAATTGTGCCCAGGAGTCAACAAGGCTCTGCCTGCACTTTCTTCAGTCCAGCTCAGGTCGTTGTCTTAATCTACTCTCCTGGGTCCGCAGCTGGGTAGCGTACAAATGACACAAGCCCAGGGTTGAAGGGCTGCCTCTAGGGAGGACCTTGTTGCTGTGTCAGCACACGGCAGCAGCAGTCACAGGAAGAGGACAGGAGCACACATGTGCACCTTTTATAATCAGCATGAATCCCCTGCGAAGGTGGCGACCTGGGGACCTGAACACCTGCCATTCGGTCCCATCTCCCAGCACTGTTGTTTTGGGGACTTTGTTTCCCACATGAGATCTTTGGGGGACACAGTCAAGCTGTAGCATTCAGCTGATTAGTGACTGTCCCCGCCCCTCCCCGTGCCCCGCATTCTACCTCTCCTCTGCCCACCCCAGCGTCTCCATGTGCCTGGCATTTGTTGGTGCATGGTCTGTCTCCCCAACCAGCATGGGGCCCCTGGAGGGTAGAGATCCAGTTGTGGTCACAGCAGTCTCCCCAGGGACTAGAAGGGAGCACATAGTAGGCACTCAGTAACCTGGGGTGAGTGACTGGAATGGAGACGAGTCTCAGTTTCCTCATCTGTAATATGGAGACACTGCTCTCCTGGTCTTATCTTTCTAATCCCCGCCCCACAAATGGGGTGACCAGGCCGTTCCTCTAGACAGGGTGGTGAAGCCTGCAGTTCCACACAGAGGCAGCAGAGGCAAAGGCAGAGGCCTCCCAGGCTGGCTGGGCAGGGCTAGGTCTTGCCTGGCAGCCAAGCTCACATCTCAGGTTTGGTGAGCAGTCTCAGGGCAGGTGCTAAACTGCAAGGAGCCGCAGCCTAACTGTGAGAAGTGGGTTGGGGTATTTCAATACATCTGTGAATACAGAGTGTAATTATCCACCATTAGCACATGCTGCACCAGCACTGCTCCTTCTCAAAGAATGCGGGTTGGCAGTCCAGCAGGGTCAGAGCACTGGCCTTGGAGCACCGATCTTCTGTTCTGGGGTAAGATGACTGACAAGATATATAGATATATTTTAGTTACAAGGGTAACTGGGATGGTCAAACCCTGATAAGGACTAAGACCCCGAGACACGGTGTCCCTGGCCTTTATCAGGTGCAGAGCTTGACCGGGGCTGCCCTGGTGGGCTGCAGGAAGTGGTGGTGCAGGCCACACTCAAGCATTCAAAAAACAAAGCACGCAGGAGCAGACCATGGTTGAGTAGTAACCTGATTATCTGCTGAGACTACTGAGCTAGAAGGAGTTTGGGTGCATCAAAGTCCTCAAGGGCAGTTTCTCTTGCTTTGAGGTGCCAGGACTTCACAGACCATTTGCTGGTTTTGGTCTCGGCCTTTGGCCTGGGCATTAATTCCATTCCCACTCCAGCCGTGGGCCTCGCCACAAGTCACTTAGGCCTACGACAGACTCTCAGTTCAACTTATTTTTATGTCAGCTTACTAATATCAGTTGCGGCCTGCTCTGCATCATGTCAACCTGGTCCTCGGCAGAGCAGGACACAGTGACACCAGCCTGGACACCATGATTCCACACTGATGACAAGAAACGGGTCTGTTTATGGTCCTGGGGAGGAAGGGTGATGCTCCCCACATCTCAGGCAGGTTCTGGGGCCCTGGAGCACCAGAGGGATGGAGAGCAGGGCTGGGAGAGGTCAGCCAGCCACTGGCTTGGACCTGGGTGACCATCATCAGAGCAGGGGTTACCCGAGTCCCTGGCAGTGCCAGCTCCACTCAGGGCCATGTGGTGAGTGAGAGCCCAGTGGCTGGAATCTGACCACCCTGCGGCCCCACCTGCCCTCTCTGACCCAGGGCCACCTCCCTGGCCTCAGTTTCTCAGCTGTGAAGTGGGGATGAGAACAGCTCCTCCTCCTGGGCGGGGTGAGGACTGAATGAACGCGTGCAGTCAGGGCCCAGCACACCCTGGAAGTGTTCACAGGCACAGTCTCACGGTCCTGCCTGTGCAGCCCAGGATGGCACCAGAGTGGGCACCAGGGACCACTTCACAGATGGCTGATGCTGCCGCAGTGGACACTGTGAACTCCCTGTGCACCAGGCACCTGCACAGGACCCCAGGTGACCTTCACAGCCTCCCTGCTACTGTGATGGGAAGGGTGGGGTCCCAGACCTTCCCTAATCACAGAGCTCTGAGGCAGCTGAGACTCCGAGCAGGGCTGCCCATCTCTAGGGCCCACCCTTGGCTCAGAGCAGGTGGCTTCTCCTTCTCTGAATGGAGCCAAGTCTGGCACCTGTCCCTTTCCTCCAGATTGTTTTGGGGGTAGACTATGACCCAACCCTGCCCATTAGGCTGTGAGGGGAAATGTGCTTGTGAAGGAGAGCTGCTCCTAGGAAATATTTTTTCCTAGTAAAAGGACCCAATGCAAAATGAAAAGCCCCTTTGCTGTTCCACTGCATCCCATTCTACTTGACTAGAAGGCTGTGGTGTGAGCATGTGGTGTCAGGAGCAATGGCAGCCATCCAGAAACACGGGGAAAAAATAGAGAAAGAAAAAAACTACAGTCTCAAGAATGGTAACAGGAAAGGGGGAAAGTCCCTGGGCCTTTGTTAGCATCACTGACTGACTATAGAATCATCTCCATCCAGATGTTTTTTTGGCGCATGGTATCACTTGCCTGAGCCACCGTTGCCAGATTTTCTGCTACCTAACACCCACCACATCCCAACTTATGAGTGTACATGCTATATGTCTCACTCCTGCCTCTCATAACCTTCAGTGTTCAGGATCAAGGCTACCTATCCACATTCTTTTGCATTTTTGAAGACTGAAGTCAAGCCTTGTAGGCCTTTGCAACTCCAGAGCTTCCCATGGGTCCCAAAGCACAGCAAATCCCAATGACCTGGAGCTGAATAACATGAATGAATAAACCAGCAAACAAGTGAATGAACGAATAAATGAATGTAAAAGTCCTTCACAAATACATAAGTTTCTGGCAAGTACACAGAGAAGCAGAGCAAGGCAGAGGTGCAGGGATGAAGAAAAGGTGCAGCAATCGTTATCCTCCCAGGGATCCTGCCACACACAGACTCAGGTTGCACCCCCCATCCCATATTGACAATGGCACCTCCTTTTTCCCCTCACAGACACTGACAGACCAGGCTGTGGGCTCTGTCATTTTCCCCTGAGAAACTGTGGTGAGCAACCAAATGGTTATCACGGCACCAGGTGCGACTGTCGGCTGCGTCATCTTGTCAGAGGACGAGGCACTAGGTGTGAGGATGAGCAGGAAGAGGCCAATGGGGTGCTGACTTCAGAGTGCCAGCTCCAGGCTTTGCAAGGGGACTGCACTGAGAATCCTTACAAATGAATTTTGCCACCAGGGTAAAAGATCTGTCTCCTCCAAAACACTTTAGTGTGACACGGGGCTTCAGGAGGTTTGGCTAAGATCATTTTCCAGCAGGTATGATCAGGATTTGAAATCAGACCCATTGCATCATGGGAGCCCTTGACTTAGCTACCATAATTGTGGGTTACCAGGGGAGGGGCCAGTGTTGGGTGAACTGATGAATCTTTTTGTTGTTTTCCCACTGATGTCCCATGATTCCAGTGCTTGGGACAGGCCAAGGGAGAGGAGTCATTGAGCACGTGATGGCAGAGGTGTCGGAGGCCAGAGCCCAGCCCACTTCTGCCACAATTCCTAATTCCTCTGAGCTGTCCCATTTGGGACCCTGTTCAGCATTTCTTAAGTTCTCAGTTTCCTGGGGGTCATGAAATGGAGACCAGGCCTGGGCTATTCTGGGCTGGGAAAGGCCAGCATCAGGGGACTCTGCACAGGGAGACCCATCTCACAGCAGGTCTAATGGGCTCACAGGTGGGGCTGATGTGTGTGCCTATTGACACAGGTGTGTGGGGTGTGGGCTTGTCACACTGGCAGTCACCAAGATCATACCCAACCCATAGCTCTCTCGGGTAAGGCCATGCCCCAGTTGGGGGTGGCCACCAGCTGAGGATAACTGAAGGGAGCCAACAGAGCAGGAAGTCAGGGGGACATTGACTGGGTCCAGGTCTTGACTCTGCCCAGGGACCCAAGTCGCAGCCTTTTGTCCAAGTGGGAAGATCACACATTCCCAAGCATCTAGCCAGCACAGGCCACGCTATAGATGTTCAGCAAGAGTTTGTTGAATGAATGAATGCATGAATGGTGAACTATCTTCCCACTGATAGTGTGTAGCCAGAACCTGAAAGCCAGCTCACAGCAGCACTTGAAAGACATCTGCTAAATGGATGCTCCAGGGCCATCGTAGAGGATCCCTGGAGACGTTCCCCATATGAACATGGCTAGAAGCAAAAACCAGAGGCCATGAGGGAGTTGTGAACAGCAGTGGAGGGTGGGGGTCAGCAGCCTGTGAGCTGAGTTCCCGGAGCAGGCCTTGCCACCTGAGGAAACCAGCTTCTCTTCCGAGGTTCGGGGACAGAAGCCGCACCTCACGCTCCCTCCACTGCTCTGTGCACTCATCTGACTCCATGTCTTCTCCCCTCCTGGCTCTGGCAGTGTCTCAAACAGTCTGATGCAGAGCAGTGGCTTGTCCACCCGCAACTCTGGTCCTCATGGACCCCATCCTGCTAGAGGGAGTGTGGCAGTCTTGGCCAGACAGTCCCACTGCACAATCTCACCATTTGTCACTGGCTCTGTTCTTAGGATCTAGAATCTGTTCTCCGCTGATAACTTGCCATGATATTATTGGTGGGTAGCAAGTAGTGGCAGCCACATAGGGTACAGTAAGGCTTTCGCTTTGTTGTACCCATTTGGAAATGATTGAGTGGGTCACTTTAGCTGGCCAGCAAGTATACTAAGCAGTTTCCATGGTCACCACCATGGAAGGGCATCTGCCCTTCTGAGAGGCCTCCAAAGGTTTCTGCTGGAGGATGCAGGGGTATCATGCCCCACTCCATCACCAAGCCTGCACCTCTTTCCTCTGATTTGTGGTGGCTCTGGTCACACCCCCCTGGCACACAATGGGCACTGAATATCGTGGTGGCTCCATTGAGCACAAGCTGAAAGTCAGAATTACAGGCCCTTGGCCTCGCTACAGTTCAGCTCATTGAGACAGAGGCCTGTGCCAGGGTGGCAGGGTTTCCTCTGAGCTTCTCAAGACATTCTGTCCTCATGACTTCATGACTGAGAGCTGGATTGTGAAGTTCATGTTCCTGGCCCAAGCTCTGGCTATGTGTTGTTAAATAAAGCGCTTAACCTCCTGTTTCAGTCTCCTCCTTTGACCGTGAAATTGGGTTCTGTTGTTATTGCTGCTAAGGCTTCCTTTCCACATCTTCCCTCCATGGCTCTCTCTACCCTCACCCACACCCCACCAATGGGACCCCATCTCACTTTGGATGACTACCCGCCACGTCCCACAGGCACTAGCTCACAGAGGCTTTAGGGTGAGACTCAGGAATGGTTGCTTTGCTCAGGGGACCCTAGAAACCTAAAACACCTTTGAGGGCCAGAGGGTTATGCTCCTCCAAATGAGCAGCTGTCTTATAATCTCCCTCAGGAACACAGGAACTGACCCTTTGCTGGGCCTTCCCCTGATCCCAGTAGACAGAGCTGGTTTCAGTCTCAAATGTAGATTATGAGCTACTTGGGTGATGAGAGGGTTTATTCTTCTTTCCCTGATGTCTGGTGCATGGAGATACACCACAGTAGGTTCTCAAAATGGTCTGGAGAAATGGCCAAGTATGTACATGAATGAATGGATGAATGTCACAGCCCCTGTGTACTTGGGACCTACTGCGTCTGCACCAGGCACCTACTTAGCATTTTACAAGTCTTGTTTATATTTAAGTTTCCATTAAACCCTTATGATGGTATACTGACAGATGGGGAAACTGAGACTCCAGAGATTGGGTCCCTAGCTCCAGGTCGCACTAGCACCTCCCCATCAGTCTCTATGGATGCTCCTTGCTCACCTGTGAGCCCTCATTTCACAGCTACATCCAGGGTATCCGTGCTGACCCCACTGCTCCCTGGGACCCACAGTGGCTGTTGTGGCTGAAGATTATGACTGTAAATGTGTTGCCTTGGCTCCAGAGCAGCCAAAAGGACTGATTTCTTTCCCCAGTGCATGAGCAGGGATGAGTGTGTCTTTCCAGCAGAGTCCTTGCCTAAGGAACAAGTGCATCCACAAGCTGCCCCACCCACCAAGCCTACTCTCCCCACTCAGCCTTCCCTGTTGAGATCCTGTCCTCCCTCACAGAGCTGCTGGTCCTCCCAGTAGCACCCAAACATAGACGATGGCCATTCCTTCTTTGCCCTGGAGAAAAGGCTTATCAGTTGATGACAAAGGCAGTGGATTTAGGGTCATGTGTGTATCTCTAACAAGCAGGACCAGGGGACTATTCAAATCCCAGAGATCCTGGGAGGAAAGGAAAAACCTCAGACAAAAACAGAAGGAACAAAGAGGAATCAGGGATGTGCCAGGGAAATTAATCCACCACTCAGACATGAAAGAAATACGTTCAATTACTTTTTATTGCATTTCATTTTAATGTACACGTCGTACTTAGCTGTCTGCAAGCCTCAGATTACCCAGAGAGAAAGCACAATGAGAAACAAGAGAATTAAAAACACAGACAAAAAATTCTCCAAAAATTGGAATCTCTAAGAGAAAGAAACAGAAGCCAGACTTGAGACAAAAGAGTCCTCTTGGCACCAGAGCCCTCCTAGCACCAACTGCAGGTAACCAAGGGCAAGTGACCCAGTGCATGCTTCCTTGACTGGGTCACCCTCATCAACCAGGGTCAAGGAAAACTCAGGCCAGGGTCAAGAGGTCCAGACTGTGATCCTGTACCTGCCTCAGTGTGCTGTGTGATTTCAGACTGGTTATTGTCTCTCTCTGAGCTTCATTCCCCAGAAAAGAAATGAGTTGCCAGACTAGAAATTTTTAAAGAATATAAACAGTGGTCAAGAAGAAATGATTCTGGACCCAGCACAGGAAAATAAAAATGAAGAGATATCACTTGAGGGTGGTTATCTCCTTGAAAGTTTCAATACGAAGAGGGAGGGCCAGGTACAGTGATGGACACTCCGAAGTGAGGACGTGGAGCAGAAAGGCCTGAGAGAACAAGTAACTACATTCACAGGACAGGCCGCATCACTTAACAATAGGGAGATATTCTGAGAAGTGTGTTATTAGGCAATTTCATCATTGTGCAGACACAAAAGAGTGTACTACTACAAACTGTGATGGCTACAACAGTACTAGGCAGTACAGCTTTAGGGCCCACCACTGTATATGCTGACACATCATTGTGTGATGCATTCCTGTACTGTAGAGGTGGGAGCTACGCACAGAGGGAGCACTGGATATCTGCAGAGGACCCTTCTGGAGAATTTCACTGAGAATTCATCAGCATACACGTGAGAAAAAAATATGTGGGGCTGAGAAAGAATGAGCCAAGAGGATTGGGGGAACAGTGCCCAAGATTCACATTTGGCTGGCAACAGTGCTTCTCCTACTGCAAAATCTGTAGATACTCTGGTCTACCTAGGATTAGGTGGAGTATTCTGGCCTCAAGAATGGGGAAAATTAGCTCTAGCTCTACCTCCACTCCTATTTGATAACACTTAATGCAAGACCTGAAAGGCTCTAACCGTTTCCAGGCAATGTAACTAGGTCCCAGAACAAAACTCAGTAATATTTATGAGGACACAAGTATATCCACCACCCTACAAACAATTGAGACTGTCTGGCCTGTAATTAAAGGTTACCAGGTGTTATGGTTTGTGTTCAGATGCCCACCCCCAGCCTCATGCAATCATGGATGTGGCTGAATCTAGCATTTGTGATTGGTTTGTTGTCTAGCACTGGGATTGGTGATGTGAGTGCTGCACTCACCCAGGGGCAGTGCCAACATACAGTGTAAGGGTGAGAACATATAGTGTAAGGGTAAAGGTGTCTTTCCTCTCTTTTGCTTGGTTTGCTCTTGCTGTTTTGCAAAGGTCATGAACAGCTGCCCCACCATGCCCCCCTGCCTTGGAGCCAGTTGGGTATGGACTGAAACCTCCAAAATTATAAGAAGTAAACCTTCCCTTCCCTAATTTTGGGCATCAAGTGTTTTGTTCAACAAGAAAAAAATAACTAAGACACCAGACACACAAAGCTAGAAAATATGACCCATAATGAGGAGAAAAATCAATTTAAACTGACCCTGAACTGATAGAAGTGATAGAATATGGAGATAGTCATTACAATTGCTACTAATGCTATGTTCAATTTCCTCAAAAAGTCCTTAAAAACATGGAAAATTTAAAAAGTGGTCATCAAAATTCAAGAGATGAAAACTATCTGAAATGAAGAGCATACCAGATAAGGTTAGTAGTAGATTAGAAATTGCTGAAGAAAAGATTAAAGTTTCAAGGAATAGCAATAGAGAAACTATCCAAAATGAAACAAAGAAAAATAATTTTATGAAATTTTTAAAAAGCATCTATGAGTTGTACGATCTTTTAAAGCAAGATAATCCATGGTTTTATTTTCCATGATTTCAGTGATGCACAGTCAACTGTTTTCCAACAATAGAAAATCACAGAAACAAACTATTCATAAATTCAAAATTTCATGCTGTTCAGCAGTGTAATGGAATCTCACGTTCTCCCACTTCATCACACTCAGGATGTGAATCATCCTTTTCTCCAGAGTATCCATGCATTATATGCTACTCATCTGTTAGTGGCTTAATGGTCATCTTGGTTATCAGATCAACTGTTGAGTTTACAAACCTTAGGTTCATAAAAACCCTTATTTTACTTAATAATAACTCTAAGCACAAGAGTAGTGATGCTGACAATTCACACATGCCAATGAGAAGCCATAATGTACTTTCTGTGAAGATGTAAATGTTTTCCACATTATAAAGAAAAAAACTGAGATTACTAAGATCTATGTAATAGTGAATCTTCTATCCATGAAATTGTGAAGAAGAAAAAATAAATTTGTCCTAGTTTACATCTTGCTGTCACAACCTGAACCACAAAAGTTATGGCCACAGGACATGAATATGTGCTTAGTTAAGATAGAAAAGAAGTTAAGTTATGGAGTTCAGTACTACATATTGTTTCAGGCATCCACTGGATGTCCTGGAACATAGTCCTCATGGATAAGGGAAGATTAGTCTACAAAGAAGGAAACAGAAAGAGAGTGAGAATACAGAGTTACATGAAGAAATAATGAAGACCTTTCTAGATTTGTTGAAATCTCTAAACTCAAAGATTGAAGAATTTTGACAAATTCCAAGCATGAGAAACATAAAGAAAATTACAAGAAAAAACATCATAATCAAATATCTGAAGGTCAGTGAGTTTTTTTTTTAAAAAAGATATTAGGAGTCAACATTGGAAAAGAAAAAAGATAACTGTGGAAGTTAATTTCTCATTAGAAAAAATGAAAACAAGAAGACTGAGAGGCAACTTCCTTAAAGTAATAAAAGAAAAAAATCTGTAAGCCTAACTAATGAAAATGTCTTTTAAAATGAAGATAAAAATAAAAACTTTTTCAGATATATGAAGATTAGTATACCAAAAAGGACTAGTCTTTAACAGAAAAGGAAAATGATGCCAGATGGAAATATAGATCTACACAAAATAATAAAAAACACCAGACATGTTTTTCCTTATTATTGAAATTTCCACAAAAGGCAATTAAAATAAACACATGAAGTGTATATATAATTTTATATCAAGTCAATATCTTTAAAAATACAATACCACTTACAATTGCCTTCAAGAAAAATTAAATACTTCAGTGTAAACTTCATAAAACATGTACAATATATGCTGAAAATCACAAAATGTTATTTAAAAAATTAAAAAGACTATGCAAACAGAAAGACATACCATGTTCATGGATTGAAAACTCCAAAAGCATAAAGAAACACACACACATATATATGGAAATAGTACAAAGTACATTTAAAAAGCATTACAAAGTTGAGGGAATCACACTCCTTGAGTTTAAGACTAACTATAAGTTACCATAATCATGACAATAGAGTATTGGCAAAGAATCAGACATACAGGTCAATGCAATATTATGGATAGTCCAGAAATACACCCACACAAATACAGCCAGTTGATCTTTGGCAAAGATGCATAAGCAGATCAACAAACAGCATTGTAACAATTATTCCTTACATACAAATTAAAAAAGAAAAAAACCTTGACCTAAACTTTGCACTTAACCCAAGATTGCCTCAACACAGACCATGACTAAAAATGTGAAAATGCTATTAAAATTCTAGAGCAAAATATTAAAGACCTGGGTTTAGATGAAGAGTTCCAAGAAATAATACTGGAAGCATAATCTATAAATTTAAAGGGAATAATAAACTAGAATTAATCAAGTTTTAAAACATTTGTTCTTCCAAAGACAAGGAAGTTATAAACTTCAGAGTGGAAAAAATATTTGCAAACAACATATTTGACAAAGGTTTATAGGTAGAGTATATAAGGAACTCACAGTGCTTGGCAATAAGAAAACAAACATCTCAATTAAAATATGGGTAAAGATATTGACAGAGGAGCAGACACATAGATCAATGGAACAGAGCAGGAAATCCAAAAATAGCATAACTGATTTTAACAAGAATGTAAAAGTATGTGTGTAACTCATTTTTGAAAAGGATCCAAAATAAATTTGGTAAAGGACAAACAGCCTTTTCAACAAATGGTATTGGAACAATTGAAATTTCAAAGAAAAAAAATCATGCTAAATCTCATTCTTTATACATAAATTAACTTAAAATTGGTGATGGATAAAACCATAAAAAATTTTAGAAAACAATATAAGAAAAAAGTCTTTGTGATCTAAAGATAGGTACAGAGTCATTAGACAAAAACCCAAAAAAGAAAAAATGGACTGCATTAAACTTTAAAACTTTTGATGGGCAAGGAGCAGAAAGCCTGTAAAAGAAGACATTTCAGGAAAGAACAAACACAGATAGTAAATAAGCACATGGGAAGATACTCAATACAACTGGCCATTAGGGAAATACAAATGAAATCACAGTGAGGAATCACTACACACCTATTAGAATGGCTAAAATAAAACACCAAATGTTAGCAAAGAAGCAGAAAAACTAAAATTTCTATACATTGCTGATGGTGATGTAAAATAGTGCACCCACATTGGACAATGGTTTTACAGTTCTCATAAAGATAAATAAACGTACCCTTGCCATATGATTCAGAAATCCTGTACTTTAGACACAAAAATACAGGAATAGAATAAAACATTTCTGTGCCCTTTCTCAATTATTCAAAAAATAAGTAGCTAGAAAAGTCAGTAGGTAGAAGAGTTAAACAGCATTGTTAACCAACTTGACCTAACCTGACATTGCACCCAACAGTGGCTAAATGTATGTTCTTTTCAAATGAATACAGAACATTTTCTAAATTGACCAGATCTGGGGTTCAAGACATACAAAATATATTCTCTGAACTCTGTGGAATTAAAATTCGATAACAGAAAGATATCCGGGAGTGTTCTCAGATATTTGGAAATTAAACAACATAAATAATACACTTCTAACTATCCCAGGGGTCAAAGAAAGGATCAATAGAGAAAGTAACAAGCATTCCAAAATGGGTAAATAGTAAAACATAACATCAAAATTTGTGAGATGCTACTGAGCAGGGAAACTAATGGTGTTAAAATATCTGTGTTTGAAAAGAAGAAAGATTTGAAAATAATGATTTTAGTCTCTATGTTAGATTTCCAGTAGTGTAGCACAATACATGTGGGTATCAATTTATAAGAAGAAAAGATTTATTTTGGCTCACGGTTTTAGGGAAGTCAATCCCTCACCATTTGACTCTGTTTGTCTGGCCTGTAGAAACATAGTACATCATGATGGAAGCACACAAAGGAACTGGCTGTTCATCTCATGATGGTCAGGAAACAGAGAGGGAGGGCATGGGGGTAGCAATATCTCTTTTAAGGACATGCCCCCAATGGCCCAACTTTCTCCCATTGTGTCCTGCCTCTTAGAGGTCCCAATAGTGCTGCAGGCTGGTGAAAAGCCTTTAAACACATAGGTCTTTGGAGAATATTTCAAATCTAAGTCAAAATAGTCCATTAAGCCTAAACTCAGCAGAAAAAAGGAATAATGATCACAGCAGAAATTTTAAAAATTGAAATTAGAAAAACAACACAGGAAATCAGTAGAACTAAAAGCTGATTCTTTAAGAAAGTCAGTAAAATTGCTTAGTCCTTAGGCAGAGGGATTAGCAATAGAAAAAGAGAAAAGTGATAAAAGATTACTAATATCAAGCCAGACATGACAGCAAATGCCTGTAATCCCAGGACTCCAGAGGCTGAGGTAGGAGGGTGACCTTGAGTTCAAGGCCAGCCTGAACTACACAGTGAATTCAAGGATAACCCAAACTACATAGTGAGACCCTCAAGACAAACAAACAGAAAGTTACTAATTTCAGATGGAGAAACATAACATGATACATATTCTAATACACAAAAGGATAAAAAGGAATATTGTAATCAATTTTATGCCAGTAAATTCGATGGGAAACAGACAAAATGGGAAAACTCCTCTAAAGATACAAATTACTAAAATTATGATTAAGAAGAAATATGCATTGAAGATATTTTTAAAATTGAATTTGTAATGAAAAACCTCCCTCAATAGAGAAAATCTCCAATCTCAAATGGCTTCACTTGAGAGTTTGACTAAAGGTTTAAGGAACAAATAATATTATATCAAACTCTTCCAGAAAACAAAAGAGGAAGGAATACTTCCCAACTCATTCTATAAACCCAACATAACCTTGATAACAAAACCAGATAAAGGCATTACAAGGAAAGAAAAACATAACTAATACCCTTCACAAGCATAGAGGCAAAAAAAATTAACAAAAGTTTAACTCAAATCCAACAATACCAGAAAAAAATACTGCACATCATGAACAAGCTGAATTTATTTCAGGAATGCAAGATGAGTTTAACATTTGAAAATGAATCAGTGTAATTCACTATATTAAGGAGCTATAAAAGGAAAATCATATGATCATCAAAATACATGCTAATTTTTTTTACAACATCCAATATGAATTAATTATAAAAATGATCAGCAAACTAGGAACTCCTTCACCATGATAAAAAAAAAGCATTTATGAAACATCTACATTAATACAATTCTTAATAATGAAATATTATTAAGATCAGAAGCAAGAGAAAAATTTTTGCTGTCACCACTTCTTTTCAAAAGTATACTGGAGATCCCAGGTGATACAGGAAGACAGTAAAATGAAATTCGGGAAACCAGATGGGAAAGGAAAAAAGATGTACACTGATGTTAAGACTGCTGATGTAGAAAATCTAATAGACTCTACGTAAAAGGCTACTAAGTTGAACTTGGAGCTTACTAAGTTTGCAAAATAAAAGATCAATATGTATTAGCAATGGAAATCTGATTTTAAAATTTAAAACACATCAAAAGTAAGAAGGATACACTTGTCAAATTATGTATTAAACTTGAGCTCTGAAAACTAGAAAGTATGGCCAAGAGAAATTAAAGAGAACCTAAATAAATCAAAGGACTATAGTCTTGGTTGGAAGATTCCATATTATTAAGACTGATTCAATGCAATCACACACAAAATCCAGCAGTCTTTTTAAAATGTACTTAATTTATTTCTAAAATTTGTATACAAATGCAAAAAGCTTAGAATGGCCAAAAAGAAGGAAAAAATTGGGAGGCCAGTGACACCTGGTTTTGAGACTTAGTATAAAGTTTCAGTAGTAAAGTTAGTGTGGTGTTGGTAGAAAGATAAGACAAATCAACATAGTGGAATATAAGAGCCTCTAGAAATACACTCGCTTGTGTATGGATGAGTGATATTTGGCAGAGATAAAAAGGTCATTCATTGGAGAAAGAATAGTCCTTGGGTCAAAATGATTGTCCACATACAAAAATCTCAAGCTGGGCCTTCCACCATATATAAAAATTAATTTGATGCAGGCAGCCAGTGGGACTCTCTCTCAGATAACCAGCATGGGTGGGGAAAATAAGCCAGCCCAGCCCCTGCACACATGCAGACCACCATCAGGACTTTCTGACAGGTAGCCAGTGCAAGCCAGAAGAACTAGACAGCCATGCTTTGGAGAAGCTGAGAGTGTCTGGAGAAGCACACCCCACACCCCACTACTCCTGGGGAACATGGGTTAGGAAAATCCCAGGTGCCTGACCTGTCCTCCTACACTATGTACAAGTAGCCAACATGGGAAGCACCTGGGACCCACAACTCATTCAGAGGAACTCAGGAAAATGTCAAGACAAAGGAGCAAAAGGCAATCTCTGGCCTCCAGCCCAAACAGAACAAGTCCAGGAGACATGAATGTAGAAGAAAGTGGGAGTTGCACAACATTCTGGGATGTTGGCAACTGAAGTAAAGAAACTACTTCATGAGGCTGTAAAAGAAATCAGATGAGAAGTAATATCTCAGGTAAAAAAAGAAATGACAAACATAATGAAAGCATTGCTGAACATTTGTAAGAAAAAAGAGAGAAGCATAAGAGAATGAGGGAAACCTTGAATGAACAATATAGAGAAGAATTGGAATGCATGAAACAGACTCAAAGAGATATCCAGAAAATTATAAATTGAAAGCTGGTAAAACCATTCAAAAGAAATTGAAGATAGACTTTCAGACCTTGAAGACAGGATGGCAGCTAGTGATCATGGAAGGAAAGAGCTCTTAAAAATAGCAAGGAAAGAGGAAAAATGATGGCGAACC
>PVJX010013345.1:0-47687 GCA_004027295.1 Dolichotis patagonum | reverse complement strand
TATAAAGGGCTTCAGATTAAGTTGATAGGAAATTAGGGATGATTACCATAATATGTCCTCTTATTTTTGGGATAGCTGACCATGTCCTCAAGTCTAGTGTAAGTAGACAAACTGGAACAGCACATAATCCATCCAAGCAGAGTGATGAGAATAATGTAAATTTTAAATCTTGTTACCCAATTAACAATATCCTCTGCCTCCCTTTTTTAGACAATTTCTCCCCTTTCACTCCCATGGGGTGCACTGCTTGTTTTGGGTCCCACTGCCTCCCTATATAGAGCATCTCAATGGACCCTATCTCCTGAAACAGCCTCTGTTTCTCTCTGTTAATATTTCAAGGCCATCTATACTAGAGATTACAGACAATCTTCTCTGCCTTATTTCTGCTCTTCTGTTTTTCTGCCATTGGCTGTCTATTTTTCTGTTCCACTCCACTATCTGCCATGTTCAATGAAGCCTCTCTGCTACTGTTCCTGAAATGCTCGTATTCTTGTTCTTTCTCCCTAGAATGTCCTTCAGTATTTTTTGTAGGGTTGGACTGGTGGTCACAAATTCTCCTAGCTCCTCTTTGTCATAGAAGCATCTTGTTTCCCCATTAATTTTGAGAGAGAATTTTGCAGGATACATCAATCTGGGCTGGAGATTGTTCTCCTTCAGCACTTTGGTTACTTCACTCCAAGCTCTTCTTGACCTGATGGTCTGTGTCGAGAGCTCTACTGTCATTTTGATGAGTTTTCACTTATAGGTGATCTGTTTCTTTTCTCTGATGGCTTTTAATATTGTGTTCTTATATTGAATTTCTGGGATCTTGATTATTATGTGTCTGGGTGTAGCTCTGTTTTGGTTGTAGGTGGCTGGAGTTCTGTATGCTTCATACATCTGCATATCATTTCTTTTTTCTATGCTTGGGAAATTTTCCTTAATAATTTCTGTGAATGGCCATTGTAATTGCCTTGTTTTGATTCCTGCTTCTTCATTCACATGCTTTATTCTTAAGTTATAGATCCTCTTGTCGTCTTCCAGACTTTGTATCTTTACTGCCTGCTCCCTTGTTATTTTTAAGAGATTTTCCCTTTCTTGATCACATATTGCAAGCATGTGTTCAATTTTTGATAGTCTATCTTTGATTTCTTTCAAAGTTTGGCAGTTTGGCAGTTTTCTATGGAGTCTTTAGTTTCCTGATAATCTCTTTGAATTTGCTTTATGAATTCTAGGTTTTTTCTGTTTCTTTCATTAAATTTTTCTCTCCTTTCATGTTCCTCCATTCTCTGTCTGTGTCTTCTTGAGAGGTGCCCAGCTCTTCTTTTATTAATCTACTTATCTCTTACTTAATTTGAATTAATATTTCAGTTTTGGTCCCCCTTACGAGGTCCTGAATATATCTCTTTATGTCCGCTAGTGCTGTGTTTGATGTTGCATTTTTGCTGCCCTCAATCTCTTTTGTATTTACCTCTCCTGGATCAATGTTCTCAGGGTGGAGGCTGGGTTTTTTTTCTTATTTCTCCCTTTCATCATGTTTTTGGTTCCTTCCATACAAGTGTACAGTGCAATTCCCAGACCTTTTTCTTGTTGGTTAAGGCTTCTCTAGAAGGCCCAGGTTAGGCGCTTTTGTCCTCTTCAATAGGCTATCAAAGATTAAAGTTCACACACAAGCAGTGTGCACTGGCTCCCCCCCCCCGGGCCAGTCAACCTTTGCAGGCCTTCACTGTGTCAATGTGTTTGGATCTCAGGTAAGTAATTTGTAGCAACTCACTGTGTCCCAGCCAGGGGCGTGGCCTAGTCTGAGCAGATTCCACCAATCTGCTCGACGATGGGAGCAACCAGCTAAAGCCACTTCCTTATGGAGTTAGGGCTCTCCTGCCCAAATCCAACATGTCATCCAGTCGGTTTCCCCTTTCCCGTGGGAGGGTCTTATTTCCATCACTCACTGTGTTTGATGCCGGTCGCCGAGAACTGCTGCGCTCCCCGACCTCCGACTTAAGTGTGGCTGCGGTGCGAATTTATGGTGCCTCTGGGGGGGTCGCGTGCAGGACCAGTCTGAGTAAGCTGCATGCAGGGCTGTTCAGCTCCATGCTCCATAGGCTCAAACCAGTCGCTAACAGGTCTCTGGCAGGGATTCAGGTGGCTTGAGGAGGGCACTGTGTTTGCTGATCTTAGCTTCTCTTATGGTAGCCCCAGGACCCATTATTTGAGCGGTTTTTTGCACTTTAGTTTCTTCATGAGTTGTGAGAGTCCATCTCTCTCTGGGTCTCTCCAGGGTGTTTTATTCTGCCATTTGAGCTGCCTCTCTCAAAAAGGGTCCCTCTCCTGCTACCTACCAGTCCACCATCTTTTCTATAGCCTAACACAGCTGTTTTGAGCTGTTGAATATTAAATGCCTTCTTAGTAACTAGCAGCCTATTTTTGATCATTATTTTAAAAAATTCACATTTTTAAACCTTTTGGTCAACACAATCTTTTGTTTATTTTATTTATTTTATCTTTGAGAACATTGTTGTCTACTGTACTTGAGTACTGTTCTCAAAATTAAAAATCTAAAATAATTCCTAGTTTTAAAAAAATCTCATTTTATAGTAGTAGCCTAAAAGCACTCAAAAAAATGATCAGTGTTAATATACTCTTGATAGTTTTTATATCAGTATTATCAGCACAGTCTCATTTGTCTTATTAACCACAACTGAAAGACCAACAAGCAAAGTGAAAGAAATATTAAAATGGAGACTACATTGGGCAATAAGGAAAACTATTTTCAGTTTTAACCTAGATTTATGGTTGGTTTATACATGAATAAACAACTAGAAAAATAACCAAAGTATTGTTTCCATGTTTTTTCACATATGAGTTACTGAAGCCACTAGAACTGACTTTAATCTGTACAAAACTGGTAAAGCTTGGTAGCTGCAGGCTCTGCTTAAAGGAACTAACACTATGATGTGAAACTACTAGTCTTTCAGTCAGTCACAAAATAAACTAAGAGAATAGTTGTTACTACTTGATTTTTCTGATGTTTGTTAGATAAATCCAAGCTTACTTTCTGAAGATTTTTTATAATCATGCACAAATGCTTGTTGTTGCTTCTCAAGGAAAATAATTGAGAAATTGATTTGTTCTGTAAATAGTTTCATGAGTTATGTTTTTTGAGTGAGTAATCAACATTAGTTAGAATTTCTATATTATTTAAATTCACAAATCTGTCACCTAACTTTTTAGTATTTAAGATCCTACTGAGCTCTGAAAATTAAATTGGTGTTTTGTGTATTTTGCAATTTGATAAATTTAATATTAAGTTATCTGTACTGAACTTTTTTAGGACAGTGAAGTTTAAAGCAGAGTCTCACTATGCAGTTCATGCAGGCCTTGAACTGATTACATGTTGATCAGGTTGTACTTGAATTCAGAACAATCCACCTGCCTCAGCTTCTCACGTGCTGGAATTATAGCCACACACTACTATGCCCGACTGTGCTTTCTCCGGAATTATCATTCACATATTTTTAAAGAATATATGTTAAATTAAATACATATAGATCATGACAAATTTGGGGAGTTTTTTTGCTTTTCATTTATGTATTTATAGGTTTTCGTTTAACATCCAGCAACACTAACTTTGTAGTGCAGTTCTAATGTGTAGGATTGTGTAGTTCTAATGAATTTCAATCATTCATAGATTTATTTAAATACTACCACAAGGAGAATGTAGAAGAGATTTGTCACCTCTGAAAACTCCTCTTTGTAAACTTCTATAGTCACATCCTCCACATATGGTAAACACTGGTATTTTTGTTATTACTGCACTTTCATCCACAAGAATGTGATACAGATGAGATCATAGGATAGGGACCTTAGAAACACATTTACTAGTAATCTCTTTAGACTTAGGGGAAACGCTAAGTTTTTAAGCATGACATAGCAAGACAAAGGATAAATCGAGGTGCATGAAATTTTTTTTTTACCTTGCTATGTGAAATTATTAAAAGAAGAAAAAAATCTTTATGTTAGAAAATAATTATACATGTGGAAAAATATTTCCATTAAGAATTTTTTTGAGTACTTCTGAATTTCATAGTAAGAATAAACAACTTGTAAAAATGGGACAACCTCTGTGAGTATGTTTATTTCTTTAAAATATTTCATGATGCAATTTTAGCAAACAGTATATAAAGTGGAATTAAATTTATAAAACTTTCTACATTGCCTTTCAATTTTGGGGTGTCAATTTTCCTAATAGATATCTATATTTGACTTTACATGATATATCAAAAGGGTCTTTTATTATTTTAAGCCCACATTAGAGTATTTGAATAATATTGTACATATTTTGCAGACTTCTGAAAACCAAGTGACAATATTTGAGTAATTCAAAGCACCAACCTAGAGAGGGGATGCAGAAAACCAATATTCTCTGTATCAGCTTTGAAAAATTTATACATTGCATTACTAAATACTTTATTATCAAATCTAATATCTTTAGAATATCCTAATCTATTTCTATTATAAGTATAGCATCATATTATATATTATAAATACTTTATACTGGAAAACCCAATATTGTATTACAATATTTACATAAAAAGCCATATTAGTTGATAGGATTTCTGCAAGAAAATATCACAGGCTAGGTGGCTTAAAGAGTAGAAATTTATTTTTTCACAGTTCTGGAATTGGGATGTCCAAGGTCAGGGCAGCTTAGCGTTCCCTGGGGTATGTTTCTTGGCCCTGTTATTGCCTAGTAACATGGTCATCCCTGCGTGCAGGTCCCTGGAGTCTCTCAGTCCTAATTTCTCCTCAGAAGGACACATCAAAGTGCGCTAATAGCTAAACTCATTTTCACTTCAAAGGCTCTATCATCACAGTAACTTTCTGAGATTTAATATATGAATCTGGAGGGAGGAATTAAGTCCCGAAGAGGAGGAGTAACACCAGTGCATAGTTGCTGGTTATGCTAATGTAGTATCTAGAAATCCTAAACACTTATTTTATATTTAGTCATTTCCTTTAACACAGTTTGCTTCTTTGGTCTCTTTACTATGGCTTTCCTGTATCATATAAGACTGTCTAAACTTGCTGTTAGGTAATTTCTATAGAATATTAAGTTAATACTATTTCATATATGTGTATATATATATATATAGTCTGAATGAAATTTCACATAATTATGAAACATTGGCAATTTAACTAATCAGCCAAAACTTTTGACCTTCTATAATTACTCTCAAATATTAATCTTAAAGATAATTAAGCAATCATTCTTTTTAAGTGAATTTAAAAAAAATGTAAAAACATTTAAGAACTGTTTTCAAATAAAAGTTACGGATCTTTTACATGCTGTTTCAAAAAATCATTTTCCTGAGCATATCAATTTAATTTAAAAATACTGCCATAAAATTAAAATTGTAATATAAACTAGATAAAACTCCACACTTCAGTATGAAAAGTTAATAGTGTATGGTTTTCATTATAATAGTTTCTTACCAATACTTATCTGGAGATCCATGGCTAAGAGTAGAGACTCATACTTCATTTGTATTAATGCTCCGAGATTTTCTATAATTCTGTCTCTATTCTAAGAGTCAAAGTCATTATGATATATAAATATATACACACATTAAATATTGTAACTCACAACTGAAAATAAACTGCCATATGCAAAGAAGGACATCATTAATCAAACAAATTTTGAGAAATTTATTTTCAACCTAGTATTTAGTAAATGGGCAGACATGATTACAAGAATGCATCCCTCTGGCACAAAGGGAAACTCTGTGGCCCACCAGAGCAGATACAGAGAGAAGATACTACCTTCTTAAAGCCCATGTTAATATATTGTAAGACATTGGGTCTAGATAATTCACAGTCAAATAATGAGCTATCTTGAAAAAATCTGCAACACGGTACTTTTCAGCCTGAATGAGGCAGCCTTCATGATTGGCTTCTCATAAAGGCCTGTTTGCTTCTGAGAAAGGGTCTCACTATATAGTTCAAGGTTGGCCTTGAACTCACCGCGGAGCTCAGGCTGACCTGAAACTCACAGCGATCTTGCTGCTTCAGCCTCCAGGGTGCTTGGGTTTAAAGGCGTATGCCTGGGGCGTAAAGGCTTTTTTGAAATTGCTGTATTCAGAAACAGGATCCAAAAGGAGAGTGATTTGCGAAGGTGGCTGCAATTTGTGGTCAAGGCTTTACAAGAGGGCACAACAGAGAAAGAGCCCTGGTAATTCCTTTAGGGCGTCTCCACGAGTGAAATTCTGCACTGTGCAAGTTTAAGGACAAACTGCGAATTTCCAAAGATAGCCTCTGAAAGGAGCCGCGATGAACTGTGTTACTTGGACCTAAGTATCCATTCACAGAAAGGTGCCAGTGTAGTACAGAGGAACCTCCTCTCTTTGTTACCAGTTTCTCCCAGTGATCTCATCTTAAATGATTCTGGAATAGTACAAACACTGAGATGTCTGTGTAAGCACACTACATCCATGTAGGTTTCTATTCAGTTTTGAGATTTTCCTGGACCTAGACATGAAGAAGTTTCCAATTCAAAACTGGACTTTTAGGATATTATAATTTGGATTCCTAGTTGAAGAGGAAAAAAGATTTTGGAGTTAAGTTCTGCAAATGAGAGACTTGCTTTCTGACTTTACCAGAGTGAATACTTTTCCAAAGGCAGCATTTAAAATAGTATCTCATAATTAGAATCAATAAGATTTCTTTTGGGATGTTTTTCAGAAATTTAAATTTAAAACAAATATAAATTGTTAAGGATTTATTTTACAAGGTGAGAAAATGACACTGTGGTTAATTAAAAGTCCTTTTATTAAGATACATAGAAAGGTACCACTAGCATATTTTCAAAGTGATCTGCCTCTACAATACTTTTAGCACTTAAGTGATCTGCTTATAATTTAGAGAAAACCTTGTTAGTAAAAAATTACAAGCAATATTTATGTACCTTAACATACAAAAATTTAAGCACAGTAAGGATAGAAAAACATACATTACATTTGACACTTTATTTATTCACCAGGTAGTGATAAAAGAATAATGTTCATTTTTTTTCTTTTTCTTTCTTCTTCTTCTTTTTTTTTTTTTTGACAAGTTTTTGATCCTAGAGTAATGAACTGTCAACAGCAGAGAACTCTGTCAGGCAAATGGAAACATTAAAATAGAGTGTCTCAGGAAGTTATTTATGACAATGACTATCTTTTGAAAATTAATATCATATTGCTAGGGAAAATAAATTGTTGACTTAACTTAAGTAATTATATGGTTATAGAAAGAACTATTACTTGTAACTGATATTAATTTTCCCTAAATAGGACTTCAATATATATTTAAACATTCTGATATGCCCCAATTTTACAACAATTATAGATTTTCTAGAAATAGATATAACTCCATATTGGTTATAATTATGTATCTACTAGACTTTTCAGTTGTGCTACAAAGTAGGTAATTGAGTATGTGTGAATATCATTTAGGTCAAGGGACAGGTAGCAATAACAGCTGATTATAGAAGGAACACACAGGTATGAGTTTAGTTTGGCATTTGACTTTTCTCCATAGCATTCAATTAGACCTGAGAACATTCTTATTCAGTTATATTTTCAAGCTCACCATTCAAGGAAGACTTAAAAGATATTTTTCAAATTTCTGGTTTAACAGCAGTTACTTCTCCTGCTCACCACCTCTTCTGTTATGAATGTACTATGCCATCTTTTTAAAACTGTTTTACTTAGAAATAAGTGTCCTTTCACAGACCATTGCCAGTGTAATACAGAGGTATCCCCTGTCTTTGTTACTAGTTTCTCCCAGTGATCTCACCTTAAATGATTCTACTACAGTACAAACACTGAGAAGTGGAGGTACGCACACTCTGTGCAGGTCTCATTGCTAGTTCCAGGTTGCTCCCTTCATCCCGCCCGGCTGACAGGTAAGGCGTGAAGAAAACCAAGGGAACTCACCTCCGCCTTGCTACTTATACTGGGGCATCTCCACAGTCTGATTTCATACTTGTATCCTCACGATTTTAGATTTCTTTATTAGCAGAGTTTTTATTTATCCTTCATCACAAAAGTAAAATTCAATGGAGTCTATATTACTGGACATGAAAGGCTTGTCTATAACTAAGAATTTTAAGAAAAGTTTAAACTGAAAAATAAAGATTTTAACAAGTACATATTTATGAGATACCATGTGAATTTTGGTACGTGTATACATTATGATGTTTGCATGAGGGTAAATAAATCTATGTCCTGAAACATTTATTGTTTCTTTATGATGAAAACTTCCAAAATTTTTTCTCAGTTTTTAAACTGTAGTGTATAACTGTTTCTAATATTCACTCTAGAGCACCATGGCACACTAGATTTTACCCTAGTTGTAATTTAAAATTTTTTGGGCAACAATCCCTAACTCTCTACCTCTCCCTAATTCTAGCCTGTGCTACCACCTTATTCAGTCAATTTTTGTGAGATCAACATTTTTAGATTTCAGATATGAAAAAGATAATGTGGCACTTCTTTTTCTGTCCCTGGTTTATTTCACCTAAAATAATGTTCTCATGTTATATCCATAATGTTATAAGTAAGACTTTATTCCTTTTAATGGCTGGAAATATTGAAGTTCTACACATGTTTATGTTTTCTTTATCCATGCATCAGAGGATGGACACCTGACATAGGGCTGTTTTTCATGGTCTTTGTCAAGGCTGCTGAATCGAGCTTAGTGGAGATGTCTTTTTAATACACTGATTTCATTTATTTTGGTATGTAGCCTGTTGAGGATAGCTATACCATCTGGAAGTAATGTCCAAAGACTTTTATATTTTTATATTTTCAAAGAAAGGTTAGTTTGTTTTGTTTACCAATCATACTCACCAACAGTGTTCACAGATTGCCTTTTCTCTACATTTACTATTATTTTTAACTATTACTGCTTATAGAGATGAAAACTGAGAAAACTATAGTAATTTTAACTATCAGTTGAAATTTTCTTTAAGTTATATATACTTCAGTCATGTTAAAATCTGTTAAAAAATTTGAAGTCTCCCTATGGGGAAGACAGATTATTTTGAATGTAACTTGAATGGGTTCTAATAACTTGCTTCACACAATGCTTATCAATAAAGTACATCTTATTTCAGAACTTTTGCAGATGCAAAATCTATGAGATTTTTGTGAACTTTATCGAGCTGAAACATTGTAACATCTACCTTTTTGTTTCTTTCTTTTTTCCATTATTGATTTGATTGTCATTCCTCCTCTTGTACCATTACACTTTTCAGTACCAGAACCATATCAGTATGAGAATTACTCTAAATGTAACATGAAAAGGCTTTATATTTCTTAGAGAAGCAAACACAAAAATTACTTATTACATATTCAAACAAGGAGAGTGCAAACAGTTCTCTTCAATGACCCAACAAAAACTTAGTAATATCGTCATTTATCTTACCCAGTTATTTCCCTTAGAGCACTTTCTTTCCCTCTCTTTTTTACATACATATATGATATGGCTTGTGCACGCGGATTTGGGCAGTAGAACTTACGAAAATATACTGCAGAATTTTAGAAGTTTTAAATGAAATAGTTTTTGAGTTCACAAGAACAGTTTTTGAGTAACAAAATGATAAATTCTAAAGAGGAAAATAAAAAGCAGTATTTTCACTTTGCAAGAATGGCCTAGGATGAAAATATTTACTACAATTTTAAGAATACCAGCCAGGAAATATCTCAGTAAGAAACACTAAAAGTCAATAAAGGCAAAGTAACTAGTGAAATGACTCTCTCTGGAAATCAGAAAAAAAAAAAAACTAGATTTTAGCTTCTCCCTTAGAAATAAAACTCTCTTAAGAGCAATAGGAAAACATTTTTATACATACAACACCCTCACAGAGATGGGAAGAAAAATAAACTTGTACATTTGTCCTTCTGTGAAAATAATTTTTATATAGGAACCTAAGAGAGAAGGTAACTTAAACTGAAACAGCTATATTTTCCCTCATTTTGTAGAAAAATTTTTATTCAACTAAAAAATAAACACTATGTTAATGTATGTTTCTATGTTAGTGAGATGAATTAAATAACAAAATAAATTCAAAACCCCTTTTATTCCCACTAGAGAAATTTTTGAGCATTTCCATCAAGCATCCCTCCATGCAGGAAAGACAACATCAGAAAATTTTTAGATTTCATATATTTTATCATGTTTTAGTCTTTAAATTACTGTTGAAATGTTCATAGTCTCAAAAATTCTCACAGGTAAGTTATATTAATGGTTTCCAACATTTGAAAAATCTCAGGGAGAGTAAGAAAACATAATAAAGATCATTTGCAGAAAGAAAAGTAAAACCTGTGTCTTTACTAGTCTTGATTTCATTTACTAAAATCATTTTTAATTTTATAATGTATAATTTATTAGAAGCATGAAGCAATTATTTCAAAAGTAACATACGATTTGATGCCAAAAGAGACAGGTCTGGAATCTGACAAATGTAAATCAAATTCTGGCTCCACCTTACAGTCTGCGAAGCTGTTAACAAATTCCTTTCCCAAACTCTTGCATGTTATGTCTAAATCTATAAACATTACTCAACTTTTTGTTTCACTGTCAAGTAAAATAACTCAAAATATGTTTAATTTTCATTATAATTATATTTCATGAATCTAATACTTTTTATGATTCTAGAAGTGTCTGGTATCTGAGTTTAAAGCATATGTGTTTGCTTTCTGCAACTAGTAATTTACTTTAGAAAACTTGCATTACATAAAATTACAGAATTACAGAATTAATTGCATTACAGAAATTAATATACATCATGAAATGCATTGTTTAATAGTATTCAATGCATTTCCTATTGAAATGATAATTCAACTAGAATAATACTATAAAACTGAATTTTTAAAAATGAAAGAAATATTTTGACTTACAAATATAGACTTGTCTAAGTTATTAATCTGTAGTTTCTGCTTTTCACATGCAGAAAAATGAAACAAACTCATTCTTATATTTGTCCAAACATACTTTAGTTGTTAGTACTTATGGTTAATGTTTGGGTTTAGCTTCCAAACAAGGCCAAAACATCTGAAATATAATTATATATTCCTTCTCAAACAAAAGGGAAAGATAAAGCACCACAAAAAAAAGATCTACATAAGAAAATGTGATAAGCCTGCTTGAATTTGAACTACCATCTTGCCATCCTGGTAATTTTGAAATGTCTGAAATTGTGTGAATAAAAGCAAAAAGTATATAGCTATTAGTACAAGTGAACTAAAAATAGACTAAGTACATAATGAAGGAAAAATATGCAGGAAATGATATAGAATTCAAAGAAATATATACATTTGTATATTTGTTTTACTTAATTATATTGGTACATTTTAGATATACATGACGATCACATTCGTCATAGGCAGCTTGTACCTGTATATGGTGTATGTTGATTCTTCTTCCTTTCTCCTCTCTTTTCTTCAAAATCTCTTCTCCTTATTTACAACAGTTTGGTTCCATTTTGTTGTTTTATTCGCTGTTTTCTTTTCCTTTTCTTCTCTTCCCATTCCCCCACCTTGTTACCCTTGTTTCCCTTCCCATTAGATGTTTTCTCCCAATCTCCCACTATCATATATTTGGTCCTTAGTTACACTTTTATTTTCTCACTCAAGAGAAACAATTATAGTTAAACATGCACATGTATATTACACAACTGCAAAGTAAACACGGTTGAGTGCAGTGTGGATTTTTATATTTCATATTTATATTCTCTCAGATTAAAACTATAAAGAGAATATCTTGCTTGTAAAATTTGTACAGTTAACTAAAACAGTTTTGTTTCTTCTCTGTTCTTTTATTCATTTTTATTTTATGAAAAGAATAAAACAAAATTTCATAACAAAATAATGAGCCTGACAATAGGCAATATACTATCTTACCTTAAAATTTTCAGAATTATAAGACATAAGCTAAAAAGATTCTCACGAATAAAAAAAGCGGTGACACAAAACTTTCTTTTCAGCAATCTGAGATAAGCTAGTTTTATACATGTAATCTAGTACAACCACTGTGAAAATCAGTGTGGAGATTCCTCAAAAAAGTAAAACTAGAAATGCAGTGTTCCTTCATATTCTTGCCCCCGCCTCCTTCTCTCTGGTGCTGAACCCAGTGACTTCAAAACAATGAGCGCGTAACCTACCACCAGGTTAAACCTCCAGTTCTATACTCTTTTTGCATGAACTCAGAATGCACGTGTGTATATAACTAAGTAACACTAACTTCCTCTCTTACATTGAGCTTTCCTTCACTTTATTGTCCTATGTCGCATGACTAAGAAGAAAAGGACAACGGTGAAGACAACTGTATACACATCAGCTGGATAGGTATAACTGATGGTGTTAATTTAAATTAAAAATATGCCCACTAAACTGGATCAGCAAAGTTCTGTATGTGGCTGAAGGGATTTCCTGAAGACAGAAGACCCACCTTGGGCATGACTGACACAACCAATGGGCTTGTCGCTTGAATAAACTAGAAGAGAAATGAAGGAGCAGGGTTCACTTCACGTCTTTGGAGGAGCTCCGGTGTTTACTTTCACAGGATTTTATCATGCAGTATGTGTTTATATCCAGTTTCATTTCTTTCTGCTGATATTTTTCCAATATATTAGAATAGATTTCATCTCTTTTTCTCTTCACTTACCCTCTCATGACTTCATAGAATCAGGTTTTATTTTGCATTTTTAAAAAATTCCTGAATGTGCACATATTCAAAGTACCTTTTAGTATGTTTACCTTAACCAGCTCTTTCATGTGATTGTGTTTGAATTTTATCTATATTGATGTTTCTGTGGTATTCTGATGATTTGTATGCTGTTTCTGCCATCACATGAATAGCACTGGTCATTTTCCACACTTTATGCATTTCAGAAGAATTCAGTGTTTACTGGTGCACTAAAAAATATAAACTGTTACAAAATTCAACTCATATTTTACCTTATCAAAGTTTGTGTTTTTGACATAAGAAGTTATGTTCCCAAATTTTCTTTAATAACATGAATAACCCTACCCATGAATTTATTTTTAATTCCATTTATATTTAGGATAATAATTTAATTCTTATAGGATTTGCAAAATCATAAGAGAGAAACACAGTAAAATAAAAATCATGTTGAGTTGCATTTTAGTGTTGCTGGCCACATCGCTAGGCAAATATTCATTCCCAGACAAGAGCCTTCTAAACAAAAAAGAAACAAAACAGAAAAACAAACAAACAAAAAAAATTGGGCCTAAGGAGGGGGGTCATTGACAGTTTCTACATGTTAGTGTGAGAATCCCTGCGTTCCATCGTCAACATTAGAAGAAAAAAAACAGAAAAGCATGCATATCAATGAATCATCTGCAAGCATATAAAGTATAAAATCTAATGCACATTTCTTCCATTTCTTTTATATTTTATATATTTGATTTTGTTCAGAATAATCGGTTTCATGATATTTGAGCGTGCTGGATTTTTATGATTATTTATATATTTCTCATTGTACAGAATGAATGTCATCATAATATTTTACCTCTTCATATGATTTTTAGTATTATGTTATCACAAAAGATCCTTTGGACAGATTTTTTTTTACTTAAATTCACAATAAAATCACATATTGCCAAGTGCCTGCTGAATAAGGAAACAAATGATTATGCACTTTACGACTCTCATAATTACAGTAGGGTACACTTTGTAAATAACCATAATCAGAAACAGAGCAGGTTTGCAAGTCCCTTTTTTAGAAGTATTTTAATAATTCAAATACTGTTCTTTTCTTAGACTGCTATTGAAATATTGCTTGTCTAAAGATAAACAAAACAGAATGCCTTATCTGTTTAGTACTGAAACATCTAAAATTCTGTGTCTGCTTTAAACTTCTAGCTTTAATTCCTTCTCAAACCATTTCAATTTTATATTAAGCTTGACAAATTCTGTTTCAATTGATTGTCAGAATGTAACAGTCAACAATATTTCGAAGTAACACGTAAATGTTTTTTGTATTTTGGAAATTAACACTGTTAAAACATGATTGTAACTTTTATCACTGTATATTCAAAACCCATAAAAATAACCAGTTCAAATATTGATTATTTTCCTGTTATTTTATATATAAGTGACTTGATGGGAAAATAGGTATGTAGATCAGTTTTTTTAGCAAGACTATCATTAAAGCCTCCCACATTTTTACTGCTTAGATCGTGGATAGCCCCATGCTTCTGCTTTGTCTAAGATTAAAGGGAGAATACAATTTATAAATTTAGATAAGAAGATGATAGCCAATAAATATGCTGCAGGAAACCCAAAACATTCCTGAAACATAACAAATCCACACATATATCTGTGCGCACGCACACACACACACACACGCACACACTCATATACCCATCTATTTACAAAATTACTCAGCAGATATTTCCTGGACTGTATTGCCCTATTTGTCTCCAGATCATTGATTTTCTGTTTTTTTTTTAATAATAACTAAACTCTTTACAAAAAAAAAGATAAAACCTCTTTAATGTCAAGTGGCTCTAACAGGTCTCTCTGCTTTACTGCTGGGAGATACTATAGTGGCCAAAGATGTACTGACTCCCCTACACCCCAGTTTTGCTGCTGATACAATACAAGTCCTAATGAAAATAAAAGAAACAAAAAGCATCCAACACAAAATAATCCAGGCTTTTAATTGCATGGTAAGATCAGCATTTCTCTACTTCTTGGGCAATGTGGGAGCCTTTACTGCTAGCCCTTTTCATGGTGGTTGTGTAGACTGCACAGAAAAGCTCTTTTCATCAGCATAGTTAGAGGTGTGTGAAACACTGACACTAATAACATGATGAGTTTTCACACATTTTCAGTAAGTGATAATGGCAACACAATGGGAATCAAGAGGGTATTTAAAAATTATATATATTAAGTGAGGCTTTAAATGTTTTCTAAGGCTGAAATTCTTATTGAAATGCACAAATCAAAGCTTTGTGCAAATAAACAAATATATCTAATTTTATTCAAAATTTACATTCTTGAAAATGTGACAATATGCATAAGTACAAACTGATTTCTTCAGGTTGAATTAAAGATTTATATATCATATCTATGGCAAAACAGGTAACTAGAAGGGCCAGAGTAAAGACAATCAACATTAGAATATCAGATATTATACGTGATTCCTCACTTAGAGCAGAATATTAAAAAATTAGTATCTTTTCAGGACTCTATATTACAACATTTTGGGTAATTTTGATTGAAATATCTTTTTAATTTTTGTGTTATTTTGTTTTGTTGTAGTACTAGGAATTGAACCAAAGTCTTTTAGACATCTTTAGTTTTTTTTTTGAGACAAAATATTTGCTACAAGGTGCTAACTTATCAACCCACCTCAGTCTCATAGAGTGCCAACTTTTTAGGTGCGTACCACGATACTCCATTTATTCGAAACACCATGAAATTTACTATTTTTGTGGTAACATAGGAAGGAGAAAGAAGGAAAGGAAAGAAGAGAAAGGAGAGATATACAATTGGCTTTATTGTCCCTTAATCACAGTATCTTTGGATAGCAAATTAAAAGAGGAGAGGCTTAGTTTGATTCATGATTTTAGATGGTTCAGTCCATTGCTAGTGGCTTCAACAGAGTAATAGTATGGTAGGAAACGATGGCAGAACATTACACTGTAGGTGGTGATCAGGTAGTGGAGAAGGGGGAGGAGTCTGGAAGGGAGAAATATGTTCCCAAGTCTTGTCCCCAGAACACGCGTCTCTCAACAATTCCCTGTCACCAAAAGGCACAAACAGCCTTGAACACTTCAGTGGATCAGCCCACTGCTGAGTATTGCCAAGAATGTTCTCACACCCCCTCCTCTGCAAACACAACAGTTAAGGCGATTTTAAATCTAAAACATAAAAGAGTGCACAAATGTATTTTACAATAAGATAAAATATATTCTGACTATGCCGTGTCTTCAAACAAGATTAAAGAAAGACACTAGCAGGAGACTGTAAGAGTTGTGAACTCAAAAATCGGATGAGGAAGAAATCAGAACTTTGAGGTAGAAGGAAATAGTCATATATTATTTGGCTTCTGATTGTTTTCTTTGGTATATGAACATCGAGATTTGCAGATGTCCTGTCTATCATGCTGGAACAGTGACAGAAACTCTACCAACCTCCCTTAGAGTACATGCCTTCATCCAGTTGCACACCACCGTTCGTCTTTATTCTAAACTGCCTGCTTCAGTTTATGGACCTATCAGTAGTTCAGCCAATATCTGTTTTTCTAATTCATCAGCACGCTCCCCTAATGGCAGTCTCAGATGCCTATCCTCTGGTTCAGCCTCAGGCTGCAGTCCTCAGCAACGAATGTAGACTAGAATCTGGTAGGGTGCTTCCTATCAGTCAAATAAGTCAGAATCTCACAGTTCACCTCTTCCATTCCACCTTCCTGTATCTGCATGATCTTCTATAAAAATTCTTCAAAGTTCAGTTTTACTTTAAATGCTTCGTTTGAACTTGAGTTTCATCATTACCTGATGAAGAACCCCACACCTTGTAAGTTTCCCATGCATCCGTGTGTCACCAGTTTTCCCTTCTTACTGGATCTTCTCAGTGGCTGGCAAGCCATATTGGTGATTGGACATAGCTGAGACAGAGAATCCTTCATAACTTGACTAAATCCTACACACGTTTTGATGTTTTGATGTCCAGATCAGTAAACATGCCGTACTTGGCCCAATGACTAGTTACTTCATCGCGTTACTCATATATAAATAACTAAAGAGAAATTTTCATGGTATCAAATTGAAGTTTAATGTAGGATTTGTAAAATCTGTTTGAACTTGTCTAAATGTATCAGTTATACTGTCTTTCAAATAAAAAAGACAATCGAGAAGATTTTTAGTTACATGACTTATAGATACAGAAAGGTAAATTGTAAATAGAGTGTTGTGTTACATGCTGTATTAAAACGTGTACATTTAGCTCTCAATTTATTTCCTGTGATCATATATTAAATTTAGAATTTAGGAAATCAAAACCATTCATTATAGAAGCAAAATACTTTTCACACAATTGTGGTAAAGTTTGTTACCATATTTCTTCCCTACTGAGTAGCAAAAATATCTAAGGTGTTTTTTTATGCCTACTGAAAATTCAAATTGTGGACCAATTTTAGAAATATCATGATACTAACTTTATTTCTTTGAAATCTCCCAGTAGTAATTGTTTTTCATATTCTATTTGAACACCTTTTAATGTTATAAAACAAATTATTTTTCATTATTTTCATTAAATTAAGTTCCAACAAACTTTATGATCCACAAAATGTTCTAAGATTTTAATAAAAAGAGATGCATAGAAACAAACTCATAATTTTCAAGCAGAGTAAACTTACAATGTCAGGCAAAATTTACACTAATATTTGGCAAACATTTCTGTTATTATGTTTTTCATTACAAGTATATCATATATTTTCCTAAAAATTTTATTTATGACAAATTGTTATTTTCTTTATTTTCTTTCTTTCTTTCTTTCTTTCTTTCTTTCTTTCTTTCTTTCCTTCTTTCTTTCTTTCTTTCAAGAGTAGAATATATTAATTGACAGAAAGAAACCTTCTGTCTGAGAGAGAGACAGAAGGGGACCCGAGCGGGTTGCCCAAGACTCTGTCTTTTTCAGGGTCTTTGTTATTTTCAATACTCCACAAATAACATCTACTTTTGTTTGCTTTGCTCTAAAAGATAGTATCTGAAAATAAAAGCAAAATGACATGGAAAAGTGGTAATTTATAAACATGTAAAGTTGAATTTGAATTCTTGCTGTGGCATTTATATATTTCAGTTAATTATTTCTTTTCTCACAGCTTCATTTTTATTTAAGCCATAAGATAAAGATATTTCCCAAAAGAATTATTTGCAAATTAAACCAAAAAATACATTCCATGTACTAAGACTAATGAATGAAACAGAACTTCTTGAAATATTATTTTAACACCTTTAGATAATACTTCATAAGTTCATATTATAACCACATAACATTGGCCTCCTTTTGTTTCACATATATAATCTCCCTGAGTATTTCAAATTGTCTTCTTGCTAAGTGCAGTCCTTATGGAGCATTCCTTTGTTGACAAAAGAAGAAAGCTCTTTAGTGCCTCTTGGCCTTCAGTACTTCCCCAAGGGCCTGAATTATCTGACAAAGAAGTGCAATGATCTCGCAGCTTTTCTGTCTGAACAAATGTGCAGCCACAGGAGCCCACTCGCCCGTCCCACAGTGTTCCTGCCAAGCTTTTGTGAAACACTGTTGATGGTTATTGATCATGAAACAGATGACTCAGAGAAGAAATGGAAGTATACTTGTTGATGCTTTATAGAAGCAAACTGCAGTTAACTTGACCAGCTACATGGAAAACTGTGTCTGTTTGCACTCATCAATAGTTATATAAGAAATGAAAGAGGTTGAAATTTCTGAATTTAAACACCCTTCAATATTCATTTGGGCAAAATGTTACGCAAAATGTAAGTAAATGGAAGTAGAAATTTAAGGTAAAAAATAAAATTGTTAGAGTAAAGGATTTCTGAAATGTTGAAAGGAAAGCTCTACTCGTATTCCAGGTTTATTATGATTAAAAAACTCCTTTAGAAAGGTGAATGTAATAAATGATAATATTGAGATGGGAAGACAAGATGGCGGACTGGTAGGTACCAGGAGAGAGACCCTCTCTGAGAGAGACAGCTCAAATGCCAGAATAAAACACCCTGGAGAGACCCAAACAGAGAGAGATGGATGCTCACAACCCAGGAAGAAACTAAAGTGCAAAAAACCACTTGAATATGAGGTCATGGTGATACTATTAGTGAAGATAAGATCAGCGAGCACAGGGCCCTCCTCGAGCCGCCTGAATTCATGCCCGCCTGAACAAGCAATCCGCACCAAAACGACTGGCTTGAACGCCGGAGCGCAGACTTGAACAGCCCTGCATGCAGCTCGCCCGGGCCAGCTCTGCACACGACCCACCCAGAGGCACCGTGAATTCCCACCAGCCGCGCTGAAGTTGGAGGTCGGAGAGCCCAGCAGTTCTCAGGGACTGTCATCAACACGCAGTGAGTGATGGGAATAAGACCCTCCCATGGGAAAGGGGAAACTGACTGGATGACATGTTGGATTTGGGCAGGACAGCCCTAACTCCATAAGGAAGTGGCTTCAGCTGGTTGCTCCCATCTCTGAGCAGATTGGTGGAATCTGCTTGGACTAGGCCGCACCCCTGGCAGAGACCCAGCAAGTTGCTACAATATTACTTCCCTGAGATCAGTGCACACTGATGCAGTGAAGGAATGTAAAGGTTGACTGGCCTGGAAGGGAGGAGCTAGTGCACACTGACCGTGGTTGAACTCTAATCTCTGATAACCTATTGAAGAGGGCTAAAGCTCCTAGCCTGCACCCTCCAGAGGAGCCATAAACAACAAGAAAAGGGTCTGGGAATTACACTGTACACTTGTATGGAAGGAACCAAAAACATGACGAAAGGGAGAAATAGCAGAAAACCCCCAGGCCCCAACCCTGAGAACATTGATCCAGGAGATGTAAATACAAAAGAGATTGAGGGCAGCAAAAATGCAACATCTAACACAGCATTAGCAGATATAAAGAGATATATTCAGGACCTCTTAGTGGGACCAAAACTGAAATATTAATTCAAATTAAACAAGAGATAAGTAGATTAATAAAAGAAGGGCTGGGTACCTCTCAAGAAGGCACAGACAGAAGAATGGAGGAACAAAAATGGAGAGAAAAATTTAATGAAGAATTCAGAAAAAACCTAGAATTCATGAAGCAAATTCAAAGAGATTATCAGGAAACTAAAGACTCCACAGAAAGCTGGCAAAACTGCTTGAAAGAAACCAAAGATAGACTATCAAAAATTGAACACAGGCTTGCAATGTCGGGTCATGAAAGGGAAGATCTCTTAAAAATAACAAGGGAGCAGGCGGTAAAGATACAAAGACTGGAAGATGAAAAGAGGATCTATAATTTAAGAATAAAGCATGTGAATGAAGAAGTAGGAATCAAACCAGAGGAATTACAAAGGCTATTCACAGAAATTATTAAGGAAAACTTCTCAAACATAGAAAAAGGAAATGATATGCAGACGTATGAAGCATACAGAACTGCAGCCACCTACAACCACAACAGAGCTACACCCAGACACATAATAATCAAGATCCCAGAAATTCAATATAAAAACAGAATATTAGAAGCCATCAGAGAAAAGAAACAGATCACCTACAAAGGAAAACCCATCAAAATCACAGCAGACTTCTTGACACAGACCATCAGGTCAAGAGCTTGGAGTAAAGTAACTCAAGTGCTGAAGGAGAACAATCTCCAGCCCAGATTGATGTATCCTGCAAAACTCTTGAAATTAATGGAGAAACAAGATGCTTCCATGACAAAGAGGAACTAGGAGAATTTGAGACCACCTGTCCAACCCTACAAAAAATACTGAAGGACATTCTAGGGAGAGAGAACAAGAATACGAGTATTTCAGGAACAGTGGCAGAGAGGCCTCAGTGAACGAGGCAGACAGTGGAGTGGAAGAGAAAAATAGACTACCAATGGCAGAAAAGTAGAATAGCAGAAATGAGGCAGAGAAGATTGGCTATAATCTCTACTATAGAGGGCCTTGAAGTACTAACAGAGAGAAACACAGGCAGAGTAGATCAGGAGATAGGGTCCATTGAGCTGCTCTATATAGGGAGGCAGTGGGACCCAAAACAAGCAGTGCACCCCATGGGAGTGAAAGGGGAGGAATTGTATACAAAAGGGAGGCAGAGGATATTGTTAATGGGGTAACAAGATTTAAAATTTACATTATTCTCGCCACTCTGCTTGGATGGATTACATGCTGTTCCAGTTTGTCTACTTACACTAGATTTGAGGACATGGTCAGCTATCCCAAAAATAAGAGGACATATTATGGTAATCATCCCTAATTTTCCTATCAACTTAATCTGAAGCCCTTTATAACTTACACTGTCTTATTATGACTGATCTTATTTGAATCTGGTTTGTTAGATTGCTACTTTGTATTGATTGATTTTATTTAAAGCTGTTATGATGGATAGCATCAAGTCTAAGTGTATAGGCAACTACACTGAAGATGACAAGATTCACTAAGATACCCACTCTGGTTTGATTATTACTTGCTTTTGAAGTCTTATAATGTCTCTAATGCTTTGTTTTTATTAATGTTGTTATATGCTGAGACACCATGGTAACCATTGTAAATCACCTTGTATTGTGGTTTTATGTGACTTTTCTGCCCCGTGCTTTTCTAGGAATTGTTTTACTTTATCTTGCTTTGTTTTGTTTTTCCTGCTAATAGAGAAATGATAGATATACATGTAGAGACCCATGCATGTGTAGAGCTTATAAACATTATATGAGAACCAACTATATAACACATGTTGAAATGAACAACTACTTTGAAGAAAAAGAGACATTACAATACCCAATGCTGATTCCATAATGTCATGATGTGAAGTCCAGCAAAACTATCACTTTTCGTTCAAAGTGATCTTAGCTTGCTTTGCCTTGTTTAAGTTCAACACATATTAAGTTATGGACAGCTGTTTTGAGGAGAATGAAATTCACTATGACAGCCATTCTTGGCTTCCCTAATGTCTGGTCTTGAAGACCTGAAATTCCCTCCTTGTCCTGCTCAGATCAATTCCATACTAGGTTGTTTCATGTGAATTCTCTGTATGTGACAATATGGACAACTATTTGGAAAAAGACAAGAGTCAATATGATAGAGTCAATATCTCCGATTGTCTAGTTTTGAAATTTTTGTCTCTTACATTGCTTTCTTGTGATCCACTTTGCTCTGTTTTGTTGTGTTTAATTTTACCCTTTTGATATATTTGCATGTATATTTAAGTGGGTAAGATGGAGGACCATATTGCTGTTTTTGTCAGATCGTGGAGCAGAACTGTTAACAGTCTTACTGTTTGAATGTCTACTTTACATATTTTAACTTTGTAAATTGAACAACTATTTCCAAGAAGTCAGTATGTAATTTGTCAAGCAATAATTTCTTAGGTTTTTTTTGTTGTTCTTTTCCTTTTTTTCCTTGGAATACTGTATTGTTGCTACCCTTTATTCTGTTTTGTTTTGTTTTGTTTTGTTGTTTTCTCTTTAAATTAAATTATTTAAAAAAAACAAATGATAATATTAAGTCTACCGAAACTAGGCATGTGGTGTATGCCTGCATGCCCAGCACTTGGAAAGCTGAGGTAAAGGGATCACCGCGAGTTCAAGGCCAGCCTGCACTACACAGGGAGACCCTGTCTCAAAAATAAAAACTAAATGAAAAGCTGTGAAAAAAGTAATAAAATATATTTAAAATATTAACTAAGGTGAAAATTTAATTACATTGAATGTTATTTATATCAAAACTAAACTATACATTTTATATATTATTTGAAATGTGAGGACTGTGTGAAACATCAAATAGAAAAATAATGGAACTCTAGCCTGAGCCAAGGCTCAAAAATATGTCACAGAAAACCTTATAAAATCTTAAAATAATTTAACAAGTGTTAGATATTGCCTATAGTCTATTTTTATCAAAAGTCCAATCTATTATTTCAATATGAAATTGAATTTACTAGCTTTCCATTCTTAAATGTGACATGATATTATAGAGAGAGCAAAAAGAAAATAAACCTGGTAGGTGGGAAAGAAAGTAAAATCAATTAACAATGCTTTACTGTGATAAAAACAAAATTACTTGCTATGAAAATAAGAATCTGTTAATTCATGACAGACAAAGTCAGTTTACTGTTTAATAGAAAGAAAATTCCCAAACTAAAGTGTATTAAACTTATGAAAGAATTTTAATAATGAGTGTTTTGCTGATTAAAAAACTTTTGACAGTTCATAGAATATGTATGCAGCATATAAATATCACTATAAATGATGCCCTTAGCAATGATAAAAACATATCTGTAAAAAATAAAGTGTATTTTATATATCAAAATGTTGACTTTCACTATTACATAGCTCCACACAACTATGATTACCTGGCTTTACCTCAACATTTCTTTTTTTTTTTTTTAACAGGGATTGAACTCATGACCTCACACTTGCCAGGCAGGCACTTAAGCCACTGAGCTAAATCCCCAGCCCTAACTTGACGTTTCTAATCCATCTAACTAGAGTACTGAATATAGGCTAATTGAGAAGACATATTATACATGTTGAAATATAATGTCCTATTTCTGCAATTTTACAAGTTAAACTCAATCTTACTGCAAGCTAATCGTCTATGTTTTTCTCTCAGTTGTGGAAAATTCTGAGATATATTCCAAATAGTTGACTAGAGTTCCAACTGTCCAAAATAACATTGTGACTAGTAACATATTTCTAATTTTTTATATCCACTTTTTCAAGATTTAACTTCTTTAGTAGATTTTCTTCACCCCACAAACTACCAGATTCTTTTCTAAGGGTCTGTTTCTGATTTAAAACAAATACAGACATGTGGATTGCAATTAAATGTAAAAGAAAAGCTGTGGTGTCACTGCAAAATCCAGCATTTTTAGTGTATTTTAAGATTAAATCAATATTAATCATTGTTGAAAAAGGTAAAATTTTCTAAGTTCTCAGATGTGCAGTCATAATGACTGTAAGGATAATACAAAGTATTAAAATGTCAAGGGAAATGAAACCTTAAAATAGAGTTTACAGTTATATTTACCATCTTTCAGTACTAAGTATCCATGTAGCAAGACCACTTGCTAAGTAAGCAAGAACCTTAGAATTGCTGATAGTAACTGTTGGAAATCATTTACGTAAAACTAGGTAAATTGCACAATATCAAAATTCACTGTGACAGCAAACTCAAATAAAATGTTGGGCTGAAAACCGTTAGTACTCAGATCAAATCTCCCTGGTATTGCTTCAGATATATATAAAATGAAAGCACTTCAGTTGCGTTTCTCAGGAGACTATGATATGCTGATAACTGGTCTTTTATGTCAACCTAAGCATATTTTGATTCCAAAGCTTTAACTGAGAATCAGGAATCAAATGAGATTCTTCCGCAATGCTTCTTGGCCTCGAACTCACTATGTTGCCAAAGATGTCCTTGAACTTCTGGCAATCTTCCCAACTCAGCCTCTCCAGTGCTGCCATCACAGGTGTGACCATCCATGCCTAGTTCTTCTGTAAGTTTGTTATCCTGTATGTACAAATCTGTGGTTTAGCCTTATGAAGTACAAATCTATAATTACTAGAAAAAATAGAATATTTAAGAGCATAATGAGACACAATACATCTTTAAAACATTATCTTTACACATTTAATTTTAAAATTTTATTACTATACATTAATGATATATATATAGTAAATACATTCATTTTAGGGATTTGGAACATATATGACAGGAATGACTATATGACTATATTAATAGTTTAGTATTCATAAGAAATCTATGAGGATGTTACGTATTTGTCATATAATAATTTCAACACATTAATATTTTTTATGATTTTGTATCAGTAAATGTTTGTAGTACATAATGTTTATGTTGTTTGTGGGGAATTCAATTGATATGTGTAAACTATGCATCTCAATTCTTATTTTTGGCTCCCTTTGTAGTAAATTTGTCACAAACTGACAATGATGCATTAGTAGTTACAAAACTCACATTATTGATATTGCTTAAATGTTTGCATAATGTTCTTTTTGCTTTGTTTTTTGAGACATAGTCTCACTATACTGGTTAAACTGAATTCGAATTCATTATATAGTCAAGTCTGACCTTGAATTCATGTTGATCCTCCTGCCTCAGCTTCCTGAATATATATTTTCACTTTACTTTCTGTAATTCATTTTGTTAAATTCTGTATATGAGTGAGATGTGATACTTGCTTTCTTTCCTGGTTTATTTCACTTAGCGTAATCATCTCTGGTTCCATGTTATTGCAAATGACAAGATTTTGTTTTCAGGGTTGAATGGTATATCCGTGTTTATGTGTAACACATTTTCTTTCTACATTCATCAAATGATAGACATTTAGGTTATTTTTCTTTCATTACTGGTTGATTGTGAATGAACATGGTGTGCAGATGGCTCTCCGGCATACTGAGTTTATTTCATTCATATATATACCAAATATTTGGGTTGCTGGATACTATAAAAATTCTATGTTCAATTTGAGGAACTTGTACACTGCCATAATTTTGTGCTAATTTACATTATCATTAATGTCTTAAAAGTGTTCACTTTACGTAATGTCTTTGTGAGCAGTTTTTGTCTTCAGTGTTTTTCAGTAGCAATCATTTTTATATAGGGAGATGGTAACAGTCCATGGTGATTTTCAACTTGCTTGAATTAAGAGATATCAATAAGTCAGGCTTCTGCACGTGTCTATAGATGTTTAAAGATATTTTTGTATGTAGGGAAGCAAGTGATGGGGAACCTACTCGTGGGTGTTACCAGCCCAAAGGTTGCAGCAGATGGAATGAAAAGGAAGAGCGAAGCACCTCCGTTCTGCATGAAAAGGGGGCGACTGGTGCTGCTGCCGTCACCTGGCGACCTCAGAGTCCACTGCACCAGCCTTCAATAGACTCAACCAGCAGCACTCCGGCGAGCTCCCGAGCCACCAGCCTTAGACTAGCGCTGTGATTTTGATCTATCTTATTCTAGCACTTTCAGCTCCTGGATGGAGCAGCCACTGCATTCTCTGATGTGTCCGAGAATAGATGGAGGCCATGGTGGCCATTGTGATCTGTTCTGCCTCTTGGAAGTCTAAGCCTTACTGCTTTGTGTAATTATACAGTAAGAAATGGATTAGTTAGAACAGATAGAGAAATAGAGAGATAGCATGAGATGCTGGGTTCAATGTATAACCTCACAAGAAAGTCATATTATATGAGTAAAAGCAAAACCAAAGAAAATGATATCCTCTGGGATAAACCAGAGGAGCAAATATCTGGCCTGGGTTGTTTTATTCTTTAGTTATTTTTGTGCGGTTCAGGCAGAAGATTAGAGCATGCCAACCATCAGGGCAATTTGGTGTGACCGTGAGTCATGGGGCTGTGTGTGTCATCACCTGGAGCCTTTTCAGCACAGCTTCAGAGCCCCGTGTGCTACAGCCCCGATCGGATGCCATAAGGACACAAAAGGGTGGCCGCTGGCCTCATGGCTGCTGTCCTCTTGCTCTTGCAGTGGCCCCCTTTGGGCATATTTTCTCTTCTCACTCCTTTGTCTTCAGGGCACTTCTGTTTCTTCTTTGGCCTTGGATAAACTTTAGATTTCTGCATTCTCCAGTTGTCCCATTCAGTTCTTTGAATGGGAAATCAGCAACCCAAAAAAGGTGGCTGGTCACCCTACCATCCAGTCATGTCGAGTATTTAAAAACATGAGTGATATGTTTAGTGATATGGAACTAAATACATCAAAATGAACATAAAGCAAGCTAAATTGTTTCTTAAAAAAGAACTAACAATTATTGAAATCAATTTTCAAAGTAGCTAAGGTGAAGTCAAACAAAATTCCCTTAAAAGCAGTACAGTTTGTTAAATTGTAAATGTGCCTTTGGTTAATCCAATTAATTGTTATATTTCTAAATTGCGTGGCTTTAGAAAGAAAGGTTGCATTGACCTTATGCCTACCACACAAAGTACATATTTCTAAGTCATTGTAAAATGAGGAAAAGATTTGTGAGTTATACTTAAAACATAGGAGACTGTGAATCAAACCGATTATACTTTTTGCATTAGTCTGCATAACAATGTTTTGGTACTTATCTCTTCTGTTTTAAATCTTTTTAAAAATCTGTTTTACACACACACAGAATTATGCATTTCCTCCTTTGCAAAAACTGAAGATATTTATGGGTGAGTGAACCAACAGTGACATTAAAGACCACTTTTGTTTTTGTTTTCCTGATTGATCATTTCATAAACATGAAAATGTTAAGAAAATAAGTCTTGCTTATGTTCATTATAAAAATGAATATTCCAAAATGAGTCATCAATAACTTCAAACTTGGAAATAAAAGTCACTCCTGTTTATATATAGTAGAGATGAAGAAAGGAAAATCATTATAAATGTCATATATAAATCATTATAAATGTGAAAAGAATCTATTTTCTTTAGCAATAACAAACCCAAGAGAAATTACATGAGAAACACCTGAAGCTAATTTGCAAAAGCTTAGATAACTAAGAAGTCAGGTAGCACTTGACTCCAATGTGTGATTTAGAAATTAGGAAGATCAGCCTACATATCAGACAAATATCCACAACAGCATGAAAATATTAATAGAAGAGTCCATAGTGTTCTATCAACATTAATATCTCACATATTACTTGGCATGAAGTTCTCCATCATTCTTTGGCCCTATGGGAGCTACAGCTGCTAAGCCATGAAGGACATTCAAGTCTACACAGCTACAGTATTTACTGTTCCTATGGAAGTGGTTCTTTTATTAATTAAGCCAAATAAATGTTGATCTTCTTTTTTCTTAAAATTTTATTGGACAGCAATGTGCAGTGTTGTGTACCATTGTTGTCCCCTGATTGTTACATTTTGAAATTTTGTTTCATTTTTTTCTCTTTCAAATAAAATGGATTTAGAAAAAAACCCGATTACATCAGAGAGACTATTTTAACAGGAGTCAAAAGTGTTTATCTCCTTCAGTAAAGGGGAAATTTGTGCTGTATTTTGCTTTCCAATGGCAGCACTGAAAAATTGAAACTCAGTTTGTGGAAAAATATAAGGGTATTCTAAGTTAACTCAAAAATAAACATTTAGATATGATGCAGAAATTTGTCTTATAACCCCATCTTCACTCAGGGATGTCACATGAGTCAATCTAAATATAAGAACACATTAATTTAAAAATAATTTTGCGGTTTTGTAACAGGCTACAGAACAACTATTTGTTTCTCTTTCAGTTAGGGTTAGGATTATGGCTAGAACAGAAAAATAATGTTATTTGAAAACAAATCAATGTATAGCTTTTGACCTCAGATTCATCTAAGGGAAAAAACTGTTGTACCATTTCTTATGATGAAATGCTAGCCACATGATTATATAAGAGAAATTTAAGTTACAAAATAAGCTGTCATACAGTAAAATTGTAGTTTAAATCTATTCAGATTGACCTCTTTGTAGACTTACAAATGTGAAATATTACTTTATTCAAAAATAAGAGCTGGGATTTAGCTCAGTGGCATAAGCCCCTACCTGGCAAGCACAGGCCATGAGTTTGATTCCTGGTACCAAAAGTTAAAAAAAAAAATAAAAAGTAGGGTTACTTACACAAGTAGCCCTATTACTGCCTTGAAAGCATGATAGCCTAAGTTCAATACCTGATACCAAACAAAACAAAATTAAACAAACCCAAAGCAACAATAACAGCAACAAATTGGTTTAGTCTGGTATTTCTCTTTTTATATTAAAATCTGAATTTTTCTTATATGGATAAGTTTCAAATCATGGTAACCTGATTCTTTATTTGGTCTTTTACTCCTAAATCTGAATAAATTCTTTTTTAAAACTATTCATTTAATCTTTTCCTATACACATGCATTTTTCCAATTAATTTTTATAGAAAATTGGTACATGTTATCAATTGATTTCTTGATGGCAGCTATTATTTCAGTAGTGAGATGAAATCTCAATGTTGTTTTAATTTGCATTTCTCAAATGACCAGTGATGGTGAACATTTCTTCATGTATTTATTGGCCATTTGTATATCTTTATCTGAGAACTGAGTGTTCATCTCAGATGCCTATTTTTGGAGACAGTCTTTGAATTTGAGGGGCTTGATGTTTTCAGTTCTTTATATGTTCTTGATATAACTCCTTTGCCTGAGGGGTTGCTGGCTAAAATTCTTTCCATTCTGTGGGTTTTCTTTTCACTCTGTTGGAGATTGCTTTTGAAGTGCAGAAACTTTTCAATAATATGAGATCCCACTTGTTGATTCTCTGAAGCATTTCCCGTGCAGTTTGCATTTTGTTCATGAATTCTCTGCCTACCCCTATGTCTCAAAGACAAATGTTGGCGAGGCTGCAGGGAAAAAGGAACACTGCTCCACTGTTGGTGGGAGTGTAGACTGGTACAACCACTATGGAAATCAGTATGGAGAATTCGCAAAAGACTAGGATTGGAAGTTCCATTCAACCCAGCTATTCCTCTCCTAGACACATTCCCAGAAGAACTGAAAACATCAAACCACAGTGATATGTGTGCACGCATGTTTATAGCAGCACAATTAGTAATAGCTGAATCTTGGAAACAACCAAGATGTCCATAAACTGTAGAGTGAATTAAAAAGATGTGATATTTTTATACAATGGAATATTACTCAACTACAAAAAAGGATGATCTTGAGGCTTTCATAGGTAAGTAGAAACAACTTGAGACTATCCTCATTAGTGAAATAAATAAGAATCATATTTATAAATATCACATTGTGTCTATAGTGTAAAAAGTAATAAGAAATGTAGGAGTAATAAACCCAAAATGTGTAATTGTTACTGTAAAAAGAGAGGAAAAGAAAGTGCTCTAAAGGATATAAGTGCATGTATATGTAAGTGTGTAAGATGGATGACCATATTACTGTTTTTGTTAGATCATGGAGCAGAACTGTTAACAGTCTCACTGAATGTCTACCTTGTATGTTTTAATTTTGTAACTTGAACAACTATTTCCAAGATGACAGAATGTAATTTATCAAGTAGTGATTTCTTAGTGTTTTTTGTTATTTTTTCCCTTGGAATTCTGTATTATTGCTACCCTTTTTTCTGTTTTGTTTTTTTTTCTCTTTAAATAAAATTTTTAAAAAAAGAAGAAAATTGGTACACACTTTCCAATCGCCAGGCCAAGTTGCAATCTGTTTTCCACTATACATTTGTCTTTCTAAAAGGTTACAGAAAATATTTTATAAAACCATGTCTCAGTTTCATTCATTGTTTTATATGTATAATTTATCTCTGCATCTTATGAACATTTTAATAGAATCTAATACTTGTTTTTACTACTGTATTTCTTGAGTCAAATTGTCTATTTTAAGGGAAGTAGAAACAAACTGGACACACAATATGAATTCTAATATCTACTATTTGAAAAGTATATGTTACAAAGAAAATGAATCAAAATAAATTGTACCTGCATACCATCCCAACATTCCATAAAATTATTTTCTGCAGTTTTTAATTGCCAAAATAGAAATAGTTTTATGATTTTGATAAGTCATAGAAAAATGTATTAAAATCTGAAGAAGCAAATTTTTGGCAATTATGTCATATACCACATATGATATTTTTAAAAATTTCATACTTCCTTTCTCTTTTCTCCTTAGACAGAAAATCTGACTACACTCTACTCATAACTGGCACTTATTTTTCCTTTCTTAAATTTATGACTACAGATTTCTTCCATTATATTAGGTTGCTGTGCACTTGGTTGCTCAAGTGTATTCTTCTGTTCTTGGGAATACAATATGGCAGAAGAATCGCCCATCTGCTGCCCCTTATTTCTTGCTGTATGCACTGCATTCAGAATTCCAGATGGCTCTCAACATCTATTATCCCTTCTGCTGTCACGAGTTCGGCTATGTGTGTTATCCTAGAGAGAAATATTTCAATGCTAGTGCTTGGCTTTCTTTTCTGCTACTTGTGATCACTTCTTTTTAGCTAAGTTTGTCATCTAATACTATATTCAGCACCATATATAATAATAAGGAAACTGGACTTAAATATCTTTTTTTTCCCTTCTTTAAGCAACCTTTGTCTATGAAAGAAAATCTTATGGTGATTAAATTGCTATATTTAAGTCATATGTTTTGTTACAATGACTTGCTAAAATTGTGAAGTACAATTGCCTGTAAATCAGTAGACTCCTATGAAAGTTAGAATTTTTCAACTAGCCTGGTATCTGAAATTACACAAAACCATTAGAAATGTCTGATTTTTCATTCATAAACTAATGCTTGATTGGGGAAGGGAAAGGACTCTGTCTCAGTTTTGGTAATTTTACTATAGTAAATGCATCTCACATTATAAATATCTTGACTTAACTACAATATAAATATTGATAAAACAAAATACACTTAACCAAATATTTTGTGTCTATTATTTTATTAATGAAGTTATGGTAGCAGCATAGAATATACTTGTTGAATACAACAAAGAGGATAAGTTCTCACTGACAAAATAAATCATCTAATTGCATTAAAGAAACAATGTATCTTGATCAATTGCAAACTGCCAGGTATTAAGAGGAAAGAATGTTTTGGGGATGATTAATTTTAAGATGAATATTAATGTAAGACTTTAAAGTAGATTCATGGGATATGAAAGAAATTTTTAGTAGTTCTTTAATCTTATTCCATTTATATTTACCCTGATTAAAAGAGAATAATGAAATTAAATCATTAGTAGTTACTAAAATTTTTCTTTTGTAAAGTGTTTTTTGAAATTTTGTTCATTTTTTATTAGTGATTATTTAACATCAGGCAACATTCCCTTTGATTTTGAAACATCCCTTCAGATTTTCTGTAAGTATTCTAGAGATAAATTGCTGAACTGTTCAGAAATCTGAGCAATATTACATCTATACGTCAAGAAAGTGATTATTACAATGTTGCTTCACATGCAGTTATTATGTTAGTATTAAAGCCAAAGCTTTAAAATAATGGTGCCTTTATTGATTGATTAATTGAATGATTGGCAGCTGATTGTGCCGAGGTTCTAGCCCAGGTCCTTGTGCATGCTAGGCATGCACTCTACATCTGAGCTATATCCTAGTCATCTACTGTATTGTACGAACCCCAAATTCTTCAAACACGTATGTGAAGAAATTCACTAAATTAAGAAAAGCAAAGTATTTTTATGTTAAATGGATATACAGCATAGTCATTCTATAAACGTCAGTAAAGCAATGATTAAGTTTAATAAATGATGTTAAAAAAATCAACTTTGTTTTAAAGGAGGAATTTCAATCAGATAAGATCTATGATCCTGTGAAAATAAGTTGTCTAAGAAGAGATGATTTTCTAATAACTTAAAATTTTTATTATGTGTTTAAATGAATTCAAGTAATTTTATTACTCGGAAAACTTTACATTTTTTATCTAACAGTGCAACAAACTTTATCACAATTTATGAAAAAGAATATACTATGAAGCATGCTCTTTTCTTCAAAACTTGAAACTAAATCTAGAAATATGTAAATTTTGGAATGATCTATTTGATCATTATCTTAGAAACTTAATTTCCTACTAATACTGTGATATACTTCAGCATAGGTAATGAAAACAGAGATAGTCTAACAATACTTCTAAAGCTTAAATATTTTAATTTCATTATTATTTAAATATGTATAATACAAGGGTACAGAGAAGTGACATTGAGTGAGTGATAAATTGTGTAGGAGAAAAAGGAGTTTTGTTTTTCTCAGTGGTAACTAGTGTATTTCCATAGAAGAGACATTTTTGCATAAATTTGAAAAGCAATAGGATGAGAGTGGATACTTTGCTGACAGAATGTTGAAATTAATTTTGTTTTGTGAAAAATACTCACGTTAAATTAGTAACAGAAAATCATTAACAATTATGTTCAGCCCACTGGGCACAAAAAGAAAAAAATAATTCAAAGATTTTTTCAGGAGTGTGAATGACCACACTGGAGCATCCAAATTAATGAAAAGGATTAGGAAAGCATATTTAACCACATGTTAATTTAATTAGTAATGTTATATGATAATTCCTAGAAAATTAAAATGTTGACACCTGGAATTTAAACATTAAACACTAATATATATTAATGTTTTAATATGACTTAACAAAGTTATAATTGAAAAATGCAAATGACAGATTGTTAAAGAATTTCTGACTTGTTAATAATAAAAATGTAGTGTTTGTAATACACATCAAGTAGTATCTGAAAATACTCAGCAGTGTCAGAAAAATTTTTTAAAGTGACATTTGAAATGCATAAACCTGAATAAACCACACATAGATTGCATAATTTATTTTTTGGACCTAGTAATCAGGAAAAGATGATCTGTGTTTTAAACTGATATGGGCTGGCTTTTAATGCACTGTAGTCAAACACATGCTTTAAACATCTAAAGCCAAATTTATGATTCATTTCTAATGACTTTTACTCAATATGTTAGCTAATGCTATCTTTATAAACCCATATGTAAATATAGTAAGAGCAAAAAATTTTATGTTTAATTGATGATATAAAGTGTACATTTCAATTATAATTATGTAATATTATTTTGCACCACATAATAAGTGATGAGATCTACAGAACTGAGAAATAGTTTAAGTTCATTGGTAGCACGTGAAAATCCTGATGTGCATAATATGATCCCAATCATTTGCTGTTTCTAGGCTTTCCACTTTTGAAGTTGGCACTTCTAACCAGGAAGTCAATCACAAAACAGTAGGTATTTTATGGTTATTCATGGAGAAATTACTTTTAGACCCATGAAAATTAGCCAGGATGTCAGCCATCTTTCTTCTTACACAGAAAAGTTTAGACTCTCTGCTCAGGTAAGCCAGGGTTTTGATTCTGATCCGATCTGGATTGTGAATGACAGCTTCTACAGAATCTATTTTCACTTTCTTTCAGAACTTAGCCAACACAGGAACAGAATAAAAGACATTCAAAGAATTTGACAAGTGAATATGGACACCTGAGTCCCTCCATGTTCATAACACATGAAGTCACAGATGTTGCAATCTACACAGAAGGAAGTGACAAAACTTCAGAGGACCATTAAGTGACTATTCTGTATAATGCCATACAGATTGAGAAACAAATGCAGTTTCCTTTTTACATACATGCTTCATTTAAAGTAAGTATTTCAGGAAGAGTGAAAGATGATGGACTGGTAAGTAGCAGGATATAGAGCCTCTCTGAGAGAGCCAGTTCAGATGCTAGAATAAAACATCCTGGAGAGGTACAGGCAGAGGGAGATGGATTCTCTCAACCTAGGAAGAAACTGAAGGGAAAAGAGCTGGTCAAACACAAAAGTCCCAGGGCTACTATTAGAGAAGCTAAGATTAACGGCCATGGCACTCTCGCTGAGCTGCCTGAATTCACGCTGCAGATACTGGCCTGAGCACTGGAACCTGCGCCCATGTGACTGGCCTGAGCCGCCATGCATGAGGAGCCACAGTGTGCTGAAGGTGGAGGTCAGGGAGCCCAACAGAGAATGGAGTCAGTGAGGGACAGGCATTAACCTGCCATGAGAGCTAGGAATAAGACTCTCCCATGGGAAAGGGGCAACCAATTTGATGACATGTTGGAGTTGGGCAGGATGGGCCTGAACTAGGAATGGCAGTGACTTCAGTTGGTTGCTCTGCTCCCAGAGCAGATTGGTGGGATCTGCTTGGCCTAGGTCACACCCCTGGCTGGGACCCAGTAAGTAGTTCCAAACTGATTCCCTAGGTGCAGCATGCACTAAAGCAGTGAAGGCCCCCAAGGTTGTCTGGCCCAAAGGGGAGGGACCAGCATACACTGCCCCTGCCTGCACCTCAGTGACTGACAGAAAACTGGAGAGGACAGAATCCCTTAGCCAGCATGCTTCAGAGGAACAATAACCAGCAAGGAGAGGGACTAGGAACTGCACTCTACACCTGTATGGAAGAAACCAAAAACATGACAAGAGAAAGAAATATGAAAAAGCCCCCAGACCCCAACCATGAGAATATTGAGCTGGTCAATCACCTGGTTTATGTGAAAGGTAAATATAAAAGAGATTGAGGGCAACAAAAATGCAACATCAAACACTGCATAAGCAGACATAAAGAGATATCTTTGGGACCTTGTAAACGAGATCAAAACTGAAATATTAATTCAAGTTAAGCAAGATATAATAAAAGAAATGCTAAGTACCTCTCAAGAAGACACAGACTAAAGAATGGAGGAACAAAAAAAAGAGAGAAATGTTCAATGAAGAATATAAAGAAAACCTAGAATACAAGCAGATTCAAAGAGATTATCAGGAAACTAAAAACTCCATTGAAAACTGGCAAAACTGCTTGAAGGAAACTAAGGATAGACTATCAAAACTTGAAGACAAGTTTGCAAAGTGTGATCATGAAAGGAAAGATCTCTTAAAAATAACAAGGAAACAGGCAGTAACAATACAAAGGCTAGAAGATGACAAGAAGATCTATAACCTAAGAATAAAACATGTGAATGAAGAAGCAGGAGTCAAAACAAAGAAATTACAAAGGCTATTCAAAGAAATAATTAAAGAAATCTTCCCAAGCATAACAAAAAGAAATGATATTCAGATGTATGAGGCATATAGAAGTCCATCCACCTACAACCAAAACAGAGCTACACTCAGACACATAATAATCAATAAACAATGCTCTATGTGAAAGGGAACCAGAGAGAAATAAGGACAACTCGATCAGACCTGCAGATAGGTTGAAAAGACAGGATACTTTTGTGCAGTAGAGAACTACTCAGCTATAATGAAGGAAAACCTTGAGGCTTTTGTAAGTAAAGGAATACAACTCGAGATCAAGCCCAGGAGTCAGAAGGTTCAGAACCAGTTAGGATAAATAGCAGGTTGCTCCTCCCAATCTAAAAACTGAGGGAGTTAGTGGGACCCAAAATGTGCAGTGCACCCTGTGTGAGTGAAAGGGGAGGAACTGTCTAAAAATGGAAGGCAGAGGATATTTTTAATAGTGTATCAAGATTTAAAATCTACATAATTCTCACCACTTTGTTTAGATGGATTATATTCTGTTCCAGTTTGTCTTCTTGCACTGGATTTGAGGGCACAGACAGCTATCCCAAAAATAACAGGATATATTACAGTAATCATCCTTAATTTCCTATTAACTTGATCTGAAGTTCTGTATAACTTACACTGTATTATGATGATTGATCTTTTTTGAATCTGGTTTGTTAGATTGCTGTTTGGTATTGACTGATTTTATGCACAGTTGTTATGATTGACAGTATCAAGTCTAAGAGTATAGGCAACTATACTGAAAATGACAAGATTCACTAGGATACCCACTCTTGTTTGTTTAGTACCTGCTTCTGAAGTCTTATAATGTCTCCAATATTTTGTTTTTATTAATATTGTTATATACTGCTGAGACATCATAGTAACCATTGTAGATCACCTTGTATTGTGGTTTTATATGACTTTTTCATTTCATGTTTTTCTAGGACTTTGTTTTGTTTTGTCTTGCTTTGTTTTGGTTTTCCCTCTAATACAGAAAGGATAGATATACATGTAGAGACTCATGCATGCATAGAACTTATAAACAGTTTATGAGAACTAATTATATAATACATGATGAAGTGAACAACTTCTTTTAAGAAAAAGAGGCACTACAGTACCCAGTGCTGATTCAGTAGCATCATGATGTGAAATTCAGCAATATTATCATTCTTTGTTCAGAGTGATTTTAGCCTTTTTCTTTTGGTTTAATTTCAACATACATGAAGGTATGGACAGCTATTTTGAAGAGAATGAGAGACACTATGACAGCCATTGTTGGCTTCCTCATTGTCTGGTCTTGAAGATCTAAAACACCTTCCTCATCTCATTCAGATCAGTTCTACACTATGTTTTTTCATGTGAATTCTCTGTATGTGAAGATATGGACAACTATTTGGAAGAAAACAAGAGACAATATGATAGATAGTGAAGATCTCTTGTTTTCTTGCTTTTAAATTTATGTTTCTCACATTGCTTTCTTGTGTTCTATTTTGTTCTGTTTTGTTGTGTTTAATTTTACCCTCTTTAAAATAAAAAATTAAATAAATGTTTCACAACAATAAATCTTGAAATAATATTTTAATAATATACATTATACATGTACATATTTATTATATTTTAAAGTAAAAGGATAAGATAATTTAAAGAAATCTATGCATCATCTGCTCAACAATAATATATGATTATTTATTATTATGTATTAGCATTTTGTATTTTAGCATTCTAAAATACTATACATTGAAATACTAGTAAGGTGACTGTGAAAACAGATTTATTTGAAACCACACATAAGTGAGTTAATCCCTATCCAATCAAATGAAGTTGAATTTATGACAAAAACACAATTCCAGTGCTTGAATTTCAGAACATAGCAATAAAGGCTTCATGTATTGTCAGTGGTATTTTAAAGGATTATGTGACAGAGATGTTTGCAAACTGGGCAATTAAGACATGCATTACTGGTAAACAACTTTTTAATTGTAATAAAAGAACATTGAAGAATTTTTAAATTTTTTCTTATTAAATAGTGATTCTAAATAGAATTAAAGGTAAAATATGTCTCCTCTCAAACCTCTTCTCTGTTTTAGACTCTAAACATTTGTTACAGTTACCAATAGAGCTATATAAATGATAAATGTTACATATATGATAAGTATTTGGAAAGCCTTCATTTGTAATTAGCCCTCTATACTGTGACATATTTAGCCACATAGGTTCACTTAATAAAAGTTTGTTTGAAATTGTTTGAAAAGCAATATCTTGTAGAGTTTGTATCTCCAGTTCGATGTGACACAATTCCAGAATTTAAGAATTAGACTTAAATTAGCAATGGTGGCACAGTAATTGTGAACAGGAAAGATCTGTGTTACTTAATTTAATATTCTGAATGAATAGATGTAGCATTTATTTGTGTTGAAATTATAAATCAGTGGAGTTGTTCAATCATATGTGACTATGATATTCTTACTATTACTGTAATACACTTTTATATAACACATGAAGGCCCATCATTAATCAAACAAAAAGGGCAGAGACACAGAGTCAAACATGAAACCACTGAATTTTCTTTAAAAAAGAAATTCATTGATTTACTAAACTGCTATTTTACAATGACTAATTTATGTAGGCTAGAAAATACTAGTGATGAAATGAGCATTCTGTTTCACAATATAACCTGAAAAATTAACTTTATGTAACATTATTAAGTTGTGTTACCAGTTTGTTTTCTAGTCATGTATCATTGGTTGGGAAGATTTCCAGGTAAATGAGATATTAGAGAATTAATCTAAAAATGACTAAATTATAATACATAATATAAACTAAAGGACACCAGAAAATTCTAAACAGTGAATGTTTTCTCTTGTGGTTTCCTTATTCAAAATTGATTATTATGTAAGCAGTTAAATTGGAACAGAGCAGAACGTGTTACATATCTGAGTTTGGACACTTCTTATTGCCTTCCTCTCAATGACACACTTTTAAGAAGTAGGTTCTGTAGATAGTTCATTGAATACCATGAGATAAGGACATTTTCTGAGGTCTCTGAACATGGCTAAAATGATCTAATTGTGTGTTTTATAGGACACAACACTGACACCATAATTTCTAAATCAGACAAAATGATTTATCATGGCCATATACTGCCAATTAATCAGAAAGTTATACACAAAGAGCATACACATGTGTGAGATTGTCTCTCCATGAATAGAGATAATTATTTGAAAACTATTTCATGATTTATAATAAAGCACTCTATTTCACAGATATGTGTTTTTGTACATGACCGTATCAATATTTATCAGACTTTTGAGTGTTTAGCATGTGTTAGAAACAGTAGACTTTGGAGTCACCAAAGATGGTGGATCTAGAGGTAGCAGGATATGGAGCCTCTCTGAGAGAGACAGCTCAAATGCCAGAATAGAACATCCTGGAGAGACCCAAACAGAGGCAGATGGATTCTCTCAACCCAGGAAGAAACTGAAGTCAAAGAATCTACTCAAATATGAGTTCCTGGGGCTACCATTAGAGAAGTTAAGATTGGCAAGCACTGCACTCTTGCTGAGCTGCCTGAATTTGTGCCTGAGATTGACTTGAATGACTGAACCCACACCAAAGTGACTGGCTTGAGCGGCCGGGGCATGGAGGTGAACAGCCCTGTGCGCAGCTTGCCGGGACCCGGCCCTGCACGCGACCCACCCAGAGGCACAGTGAATTTCTGCTGCAGCCACACTGAGGTCAGAGGTCAGGGAGCCCAGCAGTTCTCAGGGACTGGCATCAACACGCAGTGAGTGATGGGAATGTGACCCTTCTGTGGGAAAGGGGCAACCAACTAGATGACATATTGGAGTTGGGCAGGAAAACCCTGGCTCTGTAAGGAAGCGGCTTCAGTTGGTTGCTCCCCTTGCAGAGTGGATTGAAGGGATCTGCTTGGACTGGGCTGGGACCCAGTGGGTCATCACAAATGAATTGGTTCCCTGAGGGCAGCACACACTGATGCAGTGAAGGCCTGTGAAGGATGACTGGCCTGGAGGGGAGAAGCCAGCATATACTACCCTTGCTTGCACTTCACTCTCTGTGGATGGCAGAGGGCAGAAACCCCTAGCCTATGTGCTTCAGAAGAACCCTAACGAACAAGAAAATGGGCTGGGAACTACACTGTACACTTGTATGGAAGGAACAAAAATCATGGTGAGAGAAAAAATAAGAAAAAGCCCTCAGCCCCCAACCCTGAGAATATTGATCCAGGAGAGGTAAATATAAAAGAGATTGAGGGCAGCAAACATGCAACATCAAACACAGCATCAGTGGACATAAAGAGATATGTTCAGGACCTCATAAATGAGATCAAAACTGAAATATTAATTCAAGTCAAACAAGAGATAAGTAGATTAATAAAAGAAAAGCTGAGGACCTCTCAAGAAGACACAGACAGAAAAATGGATGAACACAAAAAGGAGAGAAATGTTCAATGAAGAATATGAAGAAAACCTAGAATTCATGCAGCAAATTCAAAGAGATTACCAGGAAACTAAAGACTCCATAGAAAGTTGGCAAAACTGCTTGAAAGAAACCAAAGATAGACTATCAAAAATTGAACACAGGCTTGCAATGTGGGGTCATGAAAGGGAAGATCTCTTAAAAATAACAAGGGAGCAGGCAGTAACAATACAAAGGCTAGAGGACGACAAGAGGATCTATAACTTAAGAATAAAACATGTGAATGAAGAAGCAGGAGTCAAAACAGAAGAACTGCAAAGGCTATTCACAGAAATTATTAAGGAAAACTTCCCAAACATAGAAAAAGGAAATGATATGCAGACGTATGAAGCATACAGAACTCCAGCCACCTACAACCACAACAGAGCTACACCCAGACACATAGTAATCAAGATCCTGGAAATTCAATATAAGACAGAATATTAGAAGCCATCAGAGAAAAGAAACAGATCACCTATAAAGGAAAAGCCATCAAAATCATGGCAGACTTCTTGACACACACCATCAAATCAAGAAGAGCTTGGAGTAAAGTAATTCAAGCCCTGAAGAAGAACAATCTCCAGCCCAGATTGATGTATCCTGCAAAACTCTCTAGAAATTAATGGAGAAGCAAGATGTTTCCATGACAAAGAGGAACTGGGAGAATTTGTGATCACTAATCCAACCCTACAAAAAATACTAAAGGACATTTTAGAAAGAGAGAAAAAGAATATGAGCATTTCAGGAACAGTGGCAGAGAGGCCTCAGTGAGTGGGGCAGATGGTGAAGTGGAAGAGAAAAATAGACTACCAATGGCAGAAAAATAGAATAGCAGAAATGAAGCAGAGAAGTTTCACTATAATCTCTAATATAGAGGACCTTGAAATACTAACAGACAGAAACACAGGCAGAGTAGATCAGGAGATAGGGTCCATTGAGATGCTCAATATACGGAGGCACTGGGACCCAAAATAAGCAGTGCACCCTATGGGAGTGAAAGGGGAGGAATTTTCTAAAAAAGAAGGTAGAGGACATTGTTAATGGGGTAACAAATTTTAAAATCCTTATTATTCTCATCACTCTGCTTGGATGGATTACATGCTGTTCCAGTTTGTCTACTTACATTAGACTTGAGGACAAGTCAATTATACAAAAATAAGAGCACGTAATATGGTAGTCATCCTTAATTTCCTATCAACTTAATCTGAAGCCCTGTATAACTTATTCTGTCTTATTATGACTGATCTTATTTGAATCTTGTTTGTTAGAGTGCTATCCTGTATTGACTGATTTTATTCAAATCTGTTATGATTGAGAGCATCAGGTCTAAGAGTATAGATAACTACACTGAAGATGACAAGATTCACTAAGATACCCACTCTGGTTTGATTATTGCCTGCTTTTGAATTCTTATAATATCTCCAATGCTTTGTTTTTATTAATGTTGTTATATACTGCTGATACATCACAGTAACCATTGTAGATCACCTTGTATTGTGGTTTTATATGACTTTTTGCTTCATGCTTTTCTAGGAATTGTTTTGTTTTGTCTTGCTTTATTTTGTTTCTCCCTCCAATACAGAAAGGATAAATATACATGTAGAGACTCATGCATGTGTAGAGTTTATAAATAGTTTATTAGAATGAACTATATAACGCATGTTGAAATGCACAACTATTTTGAAGAAAAAGAGACACTGCAGTACCCAGTGGTGATTCTGTACTGTCATGATATGAAATCCAGCAATACTATCATTGTTTATTCAAAGTGATTTTAGCTTGTTTTGTTTTATTTAAGTTCAACACACATGAAGTTATGGACAGCTGTTTTGAAGAGAATAAGAGACACTATGAGAGCCATTCTTGGCTTCTCCATTGTTTGGTCTTAAAGACCTGAAACGCCCTCCTCATCCTGCTCAGATCAGTTCCATACTAGGTTGTTTCATGTGAATTCCCTGTATGTGACAATATGGACAACTATTTGGAAGAAAACAAGAGTCAATATGATAAATAATGAATATTATTGATTGTCTAGCTTTGAAATTTGTCTCTTACATTGCTTTCTTGTGACCCACTTTGTTCTGTTTTGTTGTGCTTAATTTTACCCTTTTGATATAATTGCATGTATGTTTGTGTGTAAGATGGATGACCATATTGCTGTTTCTGTCAGATAGTGGAGCAGAACTGTTAACAGTGTCACTGTTTGAATGTCTACTCAGCATGTTTTAATTTTGTAATTTGAACAACTATTTCCAAGATATCAATATGTAATTTGTCAAGTAATGATTTCTTAGTGTTTTTTTTTTTATTCTTTTCCTTTTTTCCTTTGAATTCTGTATTGTTGCTACCCTTTATTCTGATTGTTTGGGTTTTTTTCTCTTTAAAAAAAATTTAAAAAATAAGAAAAGGTAGACTTGTTATTTCTTCAAATAGTTTGATGTGTATGAGAAAAAAATGGTATCTATTCTAAAATAGATGATTAGTAGGATAATCACTGCCTATTAGATATAAATGTTGCTACTTCAATTTTATTTGAGAGAAAAATGTATTTATTTTGTTCATGACTCTATTTTTTTAAAAAAAATTTTCTTTTTATTGTTTTAATTTTTTTTTACTAAGAGGGAAACTAAATTATAAGCAAAGAGGAACTGAAGTGTCAAAAGAAATACATGGATCAGATATATAACTCTTTTACTGTCTTACTGCCTTAAGCAACCTATGCATAACATTCAGGCACAAGTGAATACTCATTAAGTGATCATTTTTACATATGCTTTCTTTTTATTTTTCCATGTGTTTATCATTTGTTTGACTTTCAGTAGTTCTGCTGGATAGCTTTTTCATTTTTTAATTTTTTATTAACTTTATTGGTATAATTTAAACATGCATAGTGATCATATCCATCGTAGGAAACTTATACACTGTACATGACATATCTTAGACACTTCTCAGAAGAAGTACAAATGGCAATTAGATATACGAAAAATGCTCAACATAACTGATCATTCAAGTGATATAAATGTAAAAAATGCTGAGATTCCATCTCACTCCAGAAAGCATGGCTGTTATCAATAAAGCAATAAATAACAAATGCTGAAAGGGCTGTGGGGAAAAAGAAACACTTTTCCACTGTTGGTGGGAGTGTACATTGGTGCAACCATTGTGAAAATGAATGTAGAGAATCCTTAAAAAAGTATGACTATATGTCCCATTTGAACCAAATATTCCCCTTTGTGGTATTATCCCAAAATAATTAAAAGCATCTTAACACAGTTATATAGCTGCACACCGTTGTTTACAATGGCACTGTTTGTGATAGCTAAACCTTAGAAACAACTGAAATGCCCATTAACCAATGAATGCATTAAAAAGTTTTTTTGCCATGGAATAGCACTCAGTCATAAAGAAAGATAAACTTGAGACATTTACAGCTAAATCGATGGACCTTTAGACCACACCATTAAGTGAAATAAATTGGACACAAAGTGATAGTATCACACTGTTTCTCTGGTGTGTAAAACCAAAAACATAAATAAGAACAAAGTGTATAGTATAGAAGAGGGAGAAAAATAAAGAAAACATATTCTCCACTTTACAGTTTTGTAATAAAGTTAATTAGCTTAATGTGTATTAATGAAGGACCTCCTTATTCCTTTCCATGTACAGAGGAGGTTACAGCAATTTGCCTCCCATCCAACTCTCCTGGCCCCTGAGCTGGTGTTATATATGGCAGCAATCCGGAACAACCTGTTCCTTTGTGTAAACTGGCAGGATCAACAATTTATGGCAACTACTCTTCTGCGCCAGTGATGGAGGAATAAGACTTTTTGAGTTTTAAAATTGCATATAAATCAAAGTTAGTGAAAAGCAAACCATGAAAAAGCAAACCATGAAAAAGCTCTACTCCACAAAAATATCCAAACATTTGTACTTGTTTCGTACCTTTACCAGCTGCTGGAGAGCAGAAATGAGAGAAAATAAAATTACAATGCATAATTTCATCTGGCTTCATAGATCTCACTGTAAGGGACAGCTGAGGTAGCCAGGCACTTCTTCACATTATTTGGAACAAAACAACTGTCCTCTCTCTTGAATTATTAACACTAAAAGGAACTTTGAACAAGAAAGTCAGCTGTATGAAAAGAATATGAGCTTTCATGTCTGTGCTTTTTAATGATGTGGAAATTTCATGGCAGTCCACTGCATAATTACTTATGCTACTTAGTACTATTTATTCACCCAATCAGAATTAGTGGCCAACACTTCTGTCCCTGAGGTGTTGTAGTAGATTTAAACCATTTTCATTAAGGATTTAAAAATACTGGTGTAGCAGGATAATGACTATCAAGTCTGCCTTAAAATGTGTATTATATTCATGAATTATAAACATCATTTTTGATCAAACAATAGCAAGAAGAAACTATTTCTACACACTAAATTATATAAAAGCAACAATGGAAAGCTAAGACCTACATTTTCTTGGCCAAATCCTCTCAATTTTCAGTTTCTACAACTTTCTCTCTTGAATTGTATCACACTGTGAGGAGATTAGGGCAAAATATATTCATTTGCAATAAAAGTGAATTTGTAGTTATTGTTTTAATGGTTGCTACCTCTTTATTTTAGGAAGTAGTACAGCATAACACTGGGTCAGTTTTCTTCTCCAAATATCAAGCTAAGTTAGGTCAAGATTCTATTACTTCCTGCTTAGAAAAGTAAAGCCAAGAAGTTGCAAATCGTAGCAGTATTTATTAAACTATAAGACTTCATATTTTAATCAAGCTGATTTCAAACTCATAATGAAGCTTTGATTCTGCTTTCTGCTGATGAAAGAGATTACTGTTCAGGTTTTTCCACATGCTATCAATTTCAAAGAATGCAGTTAAGCAAATTTGTATATATATATATATATATATACATATATATATACATATATATATATACTGTATATATATATACGTATATATATATATACTGTATGCATTATGTTCAGTTATTTCCAGTTATTTCACAGAATCCCCTCTATCCTTTTCTGCTTTGTCCAACTTGATGATGATGATTGAATTTCAGAGGTAACTTGGTTCACGTATTAACTCATTCCCCGAGTCTACAAATCGTGTTTCTGAGGGGAAGGTGACCCTGGTCCTGTTTGTCAACCAGTGTGGAGTTCTGGGAAAAAAAGCAAATTTTTGTCGAATGTTTGCTTGTGAGTGGAATTGTTCATGAACAAAAGCATTTTTAAACAAAAGCATTCACATTACTATATTATTCTCTATGTTCTCTTATGTTCATATCTTTTAACATAAATATACTTCATCAGATAAACTCTAATATGAGTACACCAACATATTGTTTTAAGAGTATTTTATTCTGTTAGTCAAAAAATGAGATCTCAGTACAATCCTTACAGATTCTGTGCTTGAAAACCAGTGAGCATCTGGAGATACCAAGGAGTTTGGTGTTGCAAGACACATTACAATAGTAAATCAACTGAAAAGAGAAAGAGCTATACACAACTGTAGAAGAGTCTTTCTCAAATAGCTAGTTAACACTGATAGCTCATGGCTTTTAGAGATATATCCAAGGATAAGAAAAAAAAATCTGAAAAGAGTCAAAGAAGTAGTACTCAAAGCTTGCATAGTATTACCAACAGTGCTAATTCCCACAAACTAGAATGGAAAAATTCATCACATGCTGGGCATTGGGTAGAGGATCTTGCTATTTCTTAAACTTTTCTACAATGAAAGAAATGAAATATCTAATGAATAGTTTATATCAAAGGACCAAAGAAACCTAAAGAAGCACTCTCCCAGTACTCACAGCAACAATATTGGAGCAAAAGAGTTAATATTGGATTATAACACAAAGTACAAAATATGTATTTTTTAATTCATAGTTATAAAAATAAAGTTGGCTAAATGAATGAGGTGAGGTTGAGGGGACAGAAAAATCTCCAGCATGGAATTTTAAACAATTTATTCAAAACTTTACCTTCCATCAGTTTAAACCATAACATCCTACTCACAGAATCTGCACACATGACACTCCTAAAGGTTACAAATGGAAATGAGAAAACTGGAAAAGTTGACAAATACTGCAGCAAACAGGAATAAAAGTCATTATCACCAGTGATTAAATATTTGAATGGTTTGCACCTTTGACACGACTTAATGTCGTTGTATATGTGCAGTGTCCAAAAACATGTAAAGTTATTTTAACTGTACAATAAACCCCCCACAAGTCTTGAATGATATATGTTCTGAAATATCCCTCACCAGTAACTGCCACAACTTTTAAGGTCATTAAAATTAAGAAAAGAAGTCTGTGGAGATGTGACTACTGAATATCATTTCTGATGTGGGATCTAGGAAAAGAAAAATGATACTGAATAAAAATTTTTAAAAATCTGGATAAAGTGTAAGATGATATTGCTAATGAAATCCCAATATTAATTTTTTATGACTGTCGTACCACGCTAGTAATATCAGAGAAATTTGGTTGCAAGATATATGGTAAGGGATCTTGTTAATCATGCTCCAAATCTACAATTCTATCACCAGTTTTGTTAAGATAATAATTAAAAATTAGTCAATGTACTTGGAAGCTGAGACAGCAGGATGCCACGGCTGAGGTCTTTTGGGTAACATAGTGTGACACTAGCTCAAGGGGCAGGAAGGAGTCAAGTAATTACTCTATTAATAAACTTTAAGGAAAAATACTTACTATTTCAATGACTTTAGAAATTTTTTGACAAAACCCTCATCTATACCTAAATCTGCATTTTACCAAAAATCTATTTAGCAATCTGTTATGGTTTATGTCTACGTATCTCCCCAAAGCCTAATACAGTCATAGGTAGGGCTTTAAGGGGTGACTGGATCTTTTGAGAGGTGGTATGATGCTGAGATTAAAGGTGTACAATTACTAAATTAGTCCACTGATTGGGTTAGCATAGTTCTGGGTGCGGATCATGCTACTGTGACCTAACCTAGATCCTCAGTCTCCCAAATGAGTGTATGGCAAAGGCTTAAATAAAATGAGATAAGTGGGATGGTTTTAGGGCTCCAGGAGGGTCAAAACTCTTTAGCTGAGTTTGAGACTCTGAGGGCTAAAACAAAGACATTTCTAGACTGCCCATATTTCAGGTCCAAAACAAAGGGTGCGGGAAACTGAGGAAAGCACAAGAAATGAGCAGGACCTTTGGAGTCATGTCAAAAACTTCTCCAAGCAGTAAATTACGCCAATTTAGGAGAACCGTCTTATCTCCATGATGACATTTATGGTAGGAGTGTAACTGCAGGAGTAAGATTCCTGAAGCTCCAGTCTCTAATTACTTAATTAGTGTTGGAGCCAGGTGTCCGCAGCTGTGGCCATATCTTGCCCTTTGAGGTACCTCGGGCCTCACAGGCCACTACAGGCCTCAGCCAGGACCAGTGATTCATAGAGGTTCACTTACTATGAATCAGCCTCTATCACCAGGCAAGGGGCCAAGGCCTAGGACAGACTCACAGATAAGCATAGAAAACCAATTAGTTAAATTTAAATCCTACTCAGAGCCACATTAGAGTGGACTCCAAAATAATGGGAAGTGCTGCCCTGGGTATGCAGACACAAACCAAACCAAACCAAATCAAACAACACAAAAATAATTTCTTCAGCTGTCTCTTTGGGACCCGAAAGTCTCAGACCCATAGAGTGGCCTGGGCTGTTTGGATCAAAAGTCTACACAGACCTGCATCTCGGCGCGACTCTATGGGACTGGTAAGCACGCCCTTCATCCGCAGGGAACTGCCTGGAGATCGGCATCTGGGTCGGGTCTGTTTGGGCCCATAGCCCCGCCCTTCACGCCCAGTAAGTCTCCCAGAAAGCAGCATCTCAGCCTGTCTCTTTGGGACCCGAAACTCTCGGACCCGC
>PVJX010013344.1:0-47657 GCA_004027295.1 Dolichotis patagonum | reverse complement strand
TCACTGAAAACCTAGAAAGAATAGAACCTACAATAATTAAATTTGAACAGTAAACCACATGAATGTATTTTCTTAAAAGCAGAAGCAATAGAGAATAAAAATTCCACAGATTTAATGAACTTCTAGAATAAATCTGGAAGGACCTGCTTAATTAATATAGAAACCAATGAAACTTGAACTTCTGACTGTTAATAGATTGTACTTCCCAATAAAGGAAACTCAGCAGTATAAAAGTTGTACCTCAGTGATTCCCTAGCCCATTTCCAATTGTACTTAGCCCTTGGGTTGACTTGTGTAGCTTATCCGTGTTGAGGATATTACACATTTCTGTCCTCTTTTAAATATGGGCACTCTGCCAACAATTAGTATTTGCAAATTAATTATGATTAAATTTTCATAATGGGGATTATGGTTAATTGTTGATTCATCTCCCTGTTCTCCTTTTCATGACTAATTCTCACATCAATTTGACCTGAGGGGGCAGGTATCAAAATTTCCAATTAGCTTCTCTCACAATTTCCTAAAAGCTGTGAATTCCATTTGGTAATGCAGTGTGTGTGTGTGTGTGTGTGTGTGTGTGTGTGTATGTGTGTTTCTGTTATATGTTAAACCCCAAACTGTGTGGAACACTTAGGAAAGTGTTTGGGGAGTACTTGCTGTGACATTTTACTTTTTCCGGAAGTGATGCCAGCAATATTTCACTTATTATTCTGACTCTTCACATGCCAGCTTCAGTGCCTGCTCACTGCACCAGGGACTTTCTTTTATATTTAGTTGTGCTTCTGATATTTGCTCTCCTTAGAAAGACACCACCCTTTCTGACTTCCACAGAATTCATCTAGCACTAGTTATTACATATATTCAGCAATTTCACTTTTTAAAAATGAGATAGGATGCCTCATCTCAGTGAACTGTTAGTGGATAAAACTTGATATAAAATCAGGTCTATCCAGCTGTTTTGATAGATTAAAATTTTACCAATAAAAATGAAATGTTATCTTGTTTTATGCACTCATTTTGAGATTTAGATTTTAAATATCATACCATAGATAAGTCAAAATTATACTTCTTTGTAGTTAGCTTTAGGCTATAAAAGATTATTTAAATTAATATATAATAAAAATTTCACATATCTAAAAAGGCAAACCTTATGAATATTCAACTTGTAATGAAACATTTTCACTTAAAGATGATTTTGTTTTACAAACCCATTGCGTGAGGAATTTAGCTTCCTTTGATTTTTATTATTTTCAGACTTTTTGTTCACTGTAAAGTTTCTCTAGTTAAAATTTATATTGATATACACCTTGAACCTATGTATAATTTATTTTACATATATGCACAGTAATGTTTTGATTATTAATAGATTCAGTATTCTTTGGTAAACCTATGAGTAAAGGATTCTCATTCAAAGATGCTTTAGCTGGTCAGGGGCAAAATAAATTCATAAATAAATTCATAAATAAATAAATAAGACTGGCTTGCCACATTTTAAATGTAAATAAAAAAACTGTCTTTTATTTCAATATTATGATAAATAAACTCTTGGGTTCTAAGTGTGCATTAATTTTTGAGATATAACTTATGCTATATTAAATGGTAGTAATAGATCTGTGGTTACTCTTACTAGAAAAAACAATTTCACAAATCTCTCACATGAATTTTATTGAAATCTTATTTTTCTTAAAGTTAGGAATCTAGACACCACTGATCTCAGTAGTGTTTTCTTCTTCCTGTTTCTAGAATGTCACAGAGTTTAAATGGTTGGTCCATGGTCAATTAAGTACTAAATGGTGGAGGCAGAAGTTGGTGTCTTTTCCTCTGCCAATCCTCGTATTTCAAATTTTGTGGAAGGGAACAAAAAGGAATTAATATGTTCTATGTACCTTTACCATGAATATAATAATTGTGTACTGTAGACATTTCTTAGTAAACAAGTTTTATGCCCTTATTTATTAGAATATATCATTATCATTCAGATACATGGATTATTGAATCATGTAGCAAATTGAAGTCCATGATGGTTCCTCTCAGTGACATGATTTGTTCATTATTTGAGACTTTTTTTCAATTATAAAATAGCATATAAAATAGCAAAAGGTTATTCACTGACCATTCCTTTGAAAACATTTTTCCCAGGGAATTAATTTTGTGCAAGTTCTCAAGACTGACACTCTAAAGCATACTTAAACTATAATGAACAGACAACACCAGGGAAGCTCAGGGAGGGCACAGTTTACCTGTCTAAGGGCAAATGTGCTAACTTTCAAATGAGCTGTACAGAATTCGGGTACAAGTTCTCAACAGCCCAGGGAAAAGAAGCAGTGCCATCAACAACAACCTTTACCACAGCCATCCTCACCCGCCTGGACTCTGGGCCTGCTGAGACTGAGAGGAAGAGAATCAGAACTTGTGTTGCTTGAAAATGAGAAGTAAAGATTGGAGGCATAAATCTTGGAAAGGAACTGAAAGTAACGGCACTGTTAGTTGGAGGAGAGGGGGATCCTTAACTTCTGAGGCTTGAGGACAGGAAAGGACTCTGGGATTCTCAGCATCTGTCCATTCAATTCTCTAGTCTTCCTTTTGATTCTCACAAGTTCTCTTCTCTTCTCTCTGGAAGGTGAGAGAGGACCCATGTTTGTGTTGGTAGGATGGAATACTTGTTGTTGTTTTTTCTTGCTTGCTTGCCATTATTCTTGATACCTTCAATTCTAGAGTTCTCTGGTAATTCTAGAGTTACTGATGATGGGGCCAGGGAAATTGTGAATGGGAGCCGTAGGGTATCTTTCATTGTATTTTAAAATGGTAGAAAAATAGCAAGTTAAAGACTTGTTGGGGAAGAGTCCCATAGGAGGCCTGTGACAGCGTTTTATATTAAAACCAGATACCTATTGGATTGCTCAAGTCCTGGCAATAAAGAATGTGTCACAAGAGCGAATCTTCACGTGCATTTCAACTGCAATTCAGGATGCTACATTTCTGTTAACAAAGTTGATGGCATTCTCGAGCTGTCTCAGAAGAGGTTTTGCTTTTAGGAATGATTGACACATCAATTGGATTTCAATATGATTTCTTCACACTTCATTTCTGTATTTATCTTTGAAGTTGCCCAATTTAGTCAATGTTGCCTACTACAATGTACAATGCTATGAAAAATTCGTCATTAAAAGAAATTCAGTTGAATGTACGAATTGCTCTCATTAAAGTTTCACAGCCACCAGAGGATTGTTTTAACTCAGTTTTGCTTTTTCTTCTTTACAGAAACAACTACAAACTAATCATATGATCTTTTTTTCTCCTCCTTTTTCACTCCGCTGCTGCCTCCATAGAGAGACACCTGATTACAAACGCCATCGATGGCAAGAACACTTGGTGGCAGAGCCCCAGTATAAAGAATGGGATCGAATACCATTATGTGACCATAACTCTGGACCTACAGCAGGTAGCATTCCTCTTCTCATTTTCTACTTTTGAAATTGCATTGTGCATTGGTCATTTGCTTGTTTGATATCTTCTGGTTGAAAAGATATACTTGCTTATCGCCCTCCTTTATTTTTCTTGACCGCATAAACAAAGGGTCTTTCATTGGGTGTTTAATCACTCAGAAGTATTTTGTACTTATTTCCAAAATGCAAGTAAAGTGCATCTGTGTGAATGGTTTAGAAATTAACTTGGAGCTTAATCTACATGAAGTATTTGGAATTAGTGATGAAAATACGGATCAACAAAATTTTATAAGGAAAAAAGAGTTCTATTTTTAACTTTTAAAACATTGCAGTGTTCCCACTCTACTGATGGTGTGTGCACTTAAAGGTTCTCGGATAACAAGGCCCTTGTGTAAATTGCCTCTCGCTACTAAGTTGAGCAAACTGTGACAGTTGCGTCTCAAATTAAACTTGGGCCACTAGACAAGGCAGCAAGCCTCATAGTTACCTAAAATTGATGTTGAAAGTCAGAGTTTGTGTTGCACAGCCCTGGGTTCCTCTTATGCCTAGTTTCCTTCTTTCTGTTTCGAGTGGTGGTCAGACCAGACTGAAGTTAGCAATCACCCTAAATCACTTAGACCTACAAGTAGATTTAGGGGAAGACTGAAAATAAATGCTCCCATATTTTGTAGTTATTCCAAATTTGAAGTTTAATTGACCAAAGGCTGAGACTGGATGTACTGAATGTAGATGACCTCTTTGATTCAGCCGGTTTCTTCTTCATGCTTTGCTATCTGCATAGGGAAGAAACTCAGCCATTCCTCCACAGACAACTGTGGAGACAGAGTAGCAAGAGTGTTTAGAGGTGGGCCAGGGCAATGGTCAAGATAATGGCACACTCATACTGCCGAACTCACAGCTTTCCAAGGCTGCTGTGGTAGGGAGGAGCAGCTGCCAGTGACACCAGGCAAGGGGCACAGCCTTACTCTTCCAGCTCTTGGACTATTTTGTTGAGAACCAGAGATAGCTGGTTGGAGAACGAGCAAGCTGGGGCTCCTCAGGACCTGGGAAACTGGGTGGCATGACTGCAGCTAAATACCCAGGTGCATGGAGTTACTTCCACCTGCACTAATGTACGACAGCTGGCTATCATCCCAGAGTTAATGATATTTCCCAAGAAGTCTCAGCGTATTGTTGCAGAATGGCAAGACAAACTACCACACTGATCAATCACACTTTAGGCCAATTAATCCTGTGCACTGGTTCTCTGGAGATCCCAGCCTCAAAATGGACTTGATCCCTCCTGGATAGAGACAGTTTGGTCCCTTATCGATCACAGCACTTCTCTCCCTTCTGGTGATCATTGCTAGTCTGCCTTGCCAATCAAGCGTGAGACTGCTGCCCACTGACTCAGGTCATCTCCAGGGATAGGGAGTCAATAAATAGTGATGGTTTATTGCTCTGGTTTACTCTCTACTTATTCTTTTAGATTGCACATGGAGCCATAGAGTCAATTATTAATATAATTTGCACAAATCACTTAAGCTACCCTTTAAGCTTGATCACAATATAATTTATTTGCTATAAACATAGTGGGATATTTTCTTTCTAATTTACAGCTGAACCATGCAATCACAAGTCTTTGAGAAATCATTTCTTTCTAAGTTGCCTGTCATTAATTTAGTAAGTCAAAGAGCTCTCCCTAAGAGGCATTTTTTTTTTCAGGAAAGACAGTTTTAGTTTCCTACATTTGCTTTGTATCCCTGCTCATCCATTCTAACACTTATCATGTGGATTTGTTTCTCTGTTTTATCTTCTTCCCACACAGCATAACAGCCTTAAAATGAGTGGATATTCCAGGGTATCTTTTAGCATTTGGTCATCATGGCGTGTGGTAGAATTCTGTTCAGAATCAAGGTCTACAAGACTCCCTTGGCTGGAATTTGCCAAAGGGAATTCTACATAATGTACATGCTCTAAGCTCTCATATTCTAAATTGGTGCCAAGCTTCATCCTAATTTAATTCAGACTTCACCTCCTTCTTACAAATAGCCTACCATGTGTTTAAAATAAGGGAAGCAGATTATACAATGAAATAAATGCTTATTTCTACTTGTCTCGGGGTTTTAATTCAGTGAGTTATTTAATGATGCATGAATTCAAGCAGGTTTTTGTAAGAAAAGACTTTTTGATGGAAATTGTTGGACCAAAAGAGGTTTCACACTTCTGATTTGGCCTTAGATATTTGAATAATAAACTGTGGACACGCTTATTCAGCCATGGAACAAATCTATAGGGAGGAATATTCTAATACTTTAGCAACAGAAAATATGGACATCCTTTATGATGTTAGTTACATCACACAATAATCCTTTAAGGCATCTAGTATTGTAATTGTTATTTAATAGTCGATGAACACTGGGTCTAAATTAAGTGACTTGATTCTCTTTACAAGACCTAGTACAGATGGGGATAAATGTCATCCTCAATATCTTCCTCAAATTCAAACTATGCCAATTTTTTCTAACAGGATTCCTGGGGAGTTTATGAAAACTTTTTTACACTATATTTTTGCGGGGTCCATACATGGTTTGGGTTAAAGAAATAACCCACTGTATTCTCTTCCCTTCCGTCAGAGAATGTAGCCACCATATATGCTTTGGAACAAAATGGAATTAGGTCTCTCATTTTCTAGTACACAGTTTTGTGTCTCTGAAATGGCATAACTTCTGTCTTTCTACTTACAGCATGAAAAAGTGAGAGGTTACTCAGTATTATGAGGTAGAATCCAGCTGGAAGTCAAGGGAAATATTGTTGTAAGGAAAAGTCAAATATCACTAAGTGTTTATTTGTCATTGATTCAGCAAGAGGTTTAACCATTTGTTAGTTCTCCTTTCTATTTTGAGATGTATGATACTTGACTTATGCAAGTGTTTTTGTTGATGTGCGCTTGATTCATCTACTTTAATTACTACTTGAAATATAAACAACAATCATTAGATTGTCTTGATTAAATCATTACAAAGATTATACTGGTAAACTTGTTTCCCATTTTAGCATTCAAAATAAGCACTAGGAAAATACAATATTTTTCAAAAGGAAGTATTTCCTTATTTTGTAAGCGGATTGTTCTTAGCCATTTTCTGCTAAGAGATGATTAACTTTTCCAAGTTCTATTTACTCAAACATATCTTGAATAGATGATTTAATCATGCTGTGCCTCAGATCCAGATTAACAGAATAAATATCACAATATCATGGCAAGAAATTTGGAGTAATGATAATAGCAGTATAATAACTAAATTCCATCTGGCAATTATGACCATTATTGGGATCTAAAACTAACAGAAACTTAAATAGCAGCCTAAGTGTTCCAGTGATATACACACAAAAAGCCAACAAAAATGGCACATAAAAATAAGCAGTTTAAAAGATAATAACCGGGACTCAATAATAGTAAAATATCTGAAACTTCCTATTTTAGTCTTTTTTACAACAAGATATCATGAGAATAATATGATGTTTTATCTTGTTCAATGAAATTTTTAATATGGACATTTTCTCAGTCCTGCCTTTTGATTTGTTTAAAATGAAAGCTGATTGGTGTAAAATAAAACTCACAGAGAAGCAGCTTTTTCAGCACACTTCGTAAACATCTATTGATGCAATGTTCATTGCTAGGTAACCCTGGAATGGTGTGGAATTAGTTACACTTGTGTGCAGGTGTCTTTTCCAGTTTTAAGCAGTCTACTTGTATTCCTGATTCCTGTATACACTTTCATCAAATAAGATTTTCTTACAGAGTCAGAGGTCATAAACTGCATGTACTTGACCTAATTGTTTCATGCATTGGTGGAGACATATTTAGTGGAATGTGCTAACAATTTTAAAATAATTATATTTAGAAAGAGGATGAATTAGTATTTCTATACATATATATATTATACTTTCATAATTTATGTGGTTAGCAAAGACGATATTTTTCTTAAGGCCTGAATCATTAATGTAGTGGTTGAGTGTGAAATACATTGAGGCACTTCATAGATTCATTTTAATGTATTAAGATTGATTAATTTTTATACTGAAAGATGTTTTCATCTCATATGAAATTTTTAGTTTTTCCACACTCTTCTTATGTGTTCCAGTAGAAAGAATCTGTTATCTAGTTCAAATTGCAGAGCATTTTCAAATACATGTTACTTAACAAAATGCTCCTGAATGGATATAGAGTTAAGAAAACAAATTAAGAAGAATATAAAAAAACTTGAAATAAACAAAAATGAACTATAGTTACAGTCTTCCAAACTTTAGAAGTACAGCAAAGACAAATTTAAAGAAGAAAGTTAATAGCAATAAGCGTCTGCATCAAAAGAAATAAAAATGTCAAATAAACCACCAACTAGCACATGATGTGACATTTTATACACAGAAAACCCTAAGAAAAACATGTGAGAATGAATAAATTTAGCAAAGATGCAAGTTACAAAATGTCACAAAATATCAGTAGTTTTTCTATGTATTATCAATGAATCTAAAAAAAGATGCGAAGAGAAAATCATTTACAACAAAACAAAACAAAATGTTATAAATCAGTTAACCACACCTCTATACCAAGTACATAAAGGATAAGTAAAAAAGTAAAAAACATGTAAATAAATGGAAAGATATCCTGAGTTCACATATTGGAAAACTATACTGTGAAAGTGCCCATGCCTTAGCCCAAAATCTCTGTTAAAATTCCAGTGGTATTTTTTAGAGGAAAAATTTCTCAAGCTTCTATGAGACTACAAATGATATTGAGCAGCTGAAGCAATGTTGAGTACAGAGGACAGAGCAGTAGCCACTGTGCTATTTGACGTCAACATTTACTACAAAAGTATAGCATAAAAATAGTGTAATCTGGCATAAAAGATGCATAGAGTAATGGAAGAGAATATAGATAACCCAGAAATAAATCCAAATATTTTCAATCATCTGATTTCCACAATTTCAAAGGTGCACCAATTTCTTCAATAAAAGGTGTTGGAAGACTGGTTATTCACATGCAGAGCAATGAATAGAGACACTTACCTCACGATATATACACAATTCCACTCAAAATGAGCTAAAGTCTGGAACTTTCAAATTAAGAAAAAAATCATAGGAGGCAAGTGTCTGTGACTTGCGTCTTGGCAATAATAATACGTTTGGAAATAAGTCCCAAAACACGGGCAACAAAATGGGAAATACACAAATGAGATGACATCAAATTAAAAAGCTTCTACACTGCCAAAGAAGCAATTAACATGGCTGTTCTTCAAATCACTGGGTTTCTTCCGGTACTTGAATCACTGCGGAACTGGCGAATAGAAACCTAGCCACAGAGGGGTGATAACCTATGTTCGAATGCTCTACAGAGGCGCACCTTGCTTAGTGTCCCAGAAGGATCTGTCATTAACAGAAGACCTGTCAGCCCTCTCAGTCAATGGGTCCTGACTCTAACCCTAGGGACAATGACCAATGCCAACTTCTACGGTGTGCAGGATGTCTGTCCCGATCGGCTCCCACGTGGCTCTCAACACAGCCATCGCAGCGACTGTCTGATCCCAAACGGAGGTCCGCTAACACCATCTAGTGATGCTCCCTCACGTTCACCTGACTCCTTTTATTTCTAGCCACCTGCGCGGATCTGCACCCCTCACGTGACTGACTGCTTGGCATCCTGTACCTTGACCACTCGCCTCACACTTACTCCTTCTGAGGACGGGGTTATCCTTTCTCCTCTCCCCTGGCTTTCCTCTCCTCTCCCTGGAGTTATTATGGAACCGTCATCGTGTTTCAGCGAGGATCTTTCTGAAGTCTCTGTTTAAAGTGGCAGCCACTTTCTGTCCCCTTCCCTGCTTGATTTTTCTCCACAGTACACAGCGCCATCTCACGAGCTGTGTGTACTTTATTACTCACGTTCTTTATCTTCGCTTCCTGAAGGAAATTTCATGAGGTTGAAAATAGTTGCTGCTTCAATTTTTAAAATTTAAATTCAGTGTATTTTTAACTGCTATATTAAGCACATTAAAGTTGTACATACTAATGGGCACCGTGTGATTTTTCAAATGTTGTTCTTTATTTTTAATAGCCACATTCTAAGCATTTAGAATATGGAAGGGAATACAGAGCAGTGGTCTCAAGACATTCGATAGAGTTATGAATGAAAGAGATGAACCATCAATGTGTAATGTCCTCTCATTTGATCTGAGAATTGAAGACAAGTACAAGTAATCTACTGTATTTCCTATGATAAATGCGCTGTTTGTATTTACTTGCTTTGATTCACGAAGCTGTCTTCAAGCCTGAGGTTAGATAATGCCAGCACAGTCCATCTGAGCTGCTGTGGTACAGGCCCGTAGATGAAGCGGCTATCATCAGCAGGGCTTTACTTCTTACGCTTCTGAAGGCTGACAAACTCCTGGCAAGACCCTGACAGGTTGGATATCTGACGAAGTCCTGCTTGCTGGTGCATAGATGACCATCTTGCTGTAGTGTCACATGACAGAAGAGACGAGTGAGCTCTCAGAGGCCTCTGTCATGAGGCGTTCATCCAGTCCGAGGCTTCCTGCCTCAGGAGCTAATCACTTTTCAACGCCTCCCACCCTAATATCATCAACCTGTGAATTTTCAGACCAACGTTCGCTGTGTAAAAAGTGTGAAGTGAATCTTCCCACACATCCTCTTTCTCAGCTTGGAATGAGCTTCAGTCTCCTTTGTCACCCTCTCTATGACTTTGGCACATGTGTGACTTTTCTGGTAAAGGAGGTGGCATGGTTGATACATTGTGTCAACTTGAGCAGTTTAGAAGTCTAACTAAGAGACTCAGCAGGGAGCCAGAGTGCTTCCTTTTAAATATCCTCATCCTGTGCAAAGGAGGGTAAGGAGATTTTGTGAGTGCTACACCTGCCCTGGAAGGAGGTGTGGCCTGTGTACACTACAAGGGAGGAAAGAGGCTTACTCTTTCCCCTCTTTTGCTGTCTTCTGTTGCCTCGAAGTGTTGCCCCTGTGCCATGCCACCTTGCCTTTGAGCCAGCTGATTATGGACCGAAACCTCCACAAACAGTGAGCTAAATAACCCTTTCCTTCCTTCACTTTGGGTGTTGGATATTTTCTCCCAGCCATGAGAGGAAAGTAATGAAGACAAGATGTTATAATTATTCTAACTCTTCTTTTGTCACAGAGAAGTCAATGACCACATTTTCTTCCAATGTTATTATTTCCAAGGGGGGAGAAAAAGTAGATGTAAGGAGTAAAGAAAGCATGATGCAGCCATGCTACTATTTAAATGAGACTGGGGTATATATTTTGATTTAAATGCTGATCCAGTAAAATACAGCGACATCACAAAAATTTAAACGTTGGAAAATGCACTTGCGAAGTCAAGATGACCACCGTGAAAAATTGTCCTTGAAGCCACGGAATAAATTAGAGGAGTGCTTCTTTAAAAGCAGGACAATAGTATGTAAGGAAAAGATCTGCTAGAAGACTGTAGGAAAGATCTGTTAACATTTTAAATCGTACTAATCCTGCTGTGGAAAGCCTGGGTAGGAGTTCTCAAAATAGACTGAATGTGGGCAATTTTCACAGCTGTCTGATCACTTCCACACATAAAACAACAGCTTTTAATCACTGGGGAGGGCTATTGTGGATTATATCATTTTATTTTTAGACGTTTTGTTCATGCTTACTCTATGTTAGTGTGCTTCTATACGCATCTACATCTTGGACTTGTAACATACATATGAACATACCTATACTGCCTGTAATTGTAATACGTATGTATATATTTACATGTGATTTTTTTCTGGAAATAATCTACATATTTAAGTTATGGATGTAGCACATGTGTTTTGATTCATAAATAAAACCTCTTTTAAACATTATCCTGAGTTTCTAAAATACTAAAATGCAAGACAGTCTGAAGAGAAGGGAAAGTCTGAGGCTGAAGGGAAAGGAGAAGGTATAATCATGCCCCAAGTTCCACCTTCTGATCCACTGGACCATGGATCAGTAAATTTACCTTAGTCCATTTGATCATCCACACAATGAAGCTAATAGTACCACTGTGACGTTAAGAGGGTTAGCATAAGGTTAAAGTAACGCAAGCAAAATGCTTAACACACGGCTGGGCATGTTTAGTTGACGCTGAGTAATAATCCTTATTGGCCTTCTATACTGAATACCATGTTAAGTAGGGAACACATAGGCCAATGTGATGAAAGTAATGTAAAGCATCAAAATGAAAGTTAGCATAAGCTCGAAAGTAGTTGAATTGGTCAGATAATTAGATGATACAGTGGCCCCTTGACTTATGAATTAAATTTGTTTGTGAGGCCTGGTTGTAACTCAGGTTGGTGATAAGTCAAGACTATCTTTCCCATGAGGAATAATGAAACTATCCATAATGCATCTTCAACATCCCAAAGTGACCCTTAGTTAACCTTTTCATAATAAAAGGTGGTTGTATAATGTGTGTAATTTACCAGAAACAGCAATAATTTTCCTAGTGTATTCACCAAAAAGTTATCGAATGTGCCTAGCTTACCAGAAACAACAATTTCATACTGTACTCACCATTCAAGCTGACACCTTTGGCTTGCAGGAAGGGAGGATGGAGTGGAAGGAATTACTGTTAGGAAGCAGAGTCCTCTTCCATAAAAACACCAGGAATCCGGCTCTCTGGTGTCCTTTCTGTCCTTGGAAAGTCTGTAGCCCACTAGGACCTGCTTCTGGCCCACTAGGTCTCCACTTTTTCAGAACTAATAACTGGTCTAAGGTTTTCTGTTTCTGTCTTTTCTTTAACACTGTCCTGTAGTATGACATGACATTGTCACTAAGCAAGTGATTGCAACGATTGGCTTTTTCTCTCTGGGTGAAGGGTCTTCCCTACAAATGTTTTAGCTCTGTGCATTTTTTTCAGAATTTCCTTTATTTCAGAAGAAAAACTGCTGCACTGATCCTTGATATCCCCTCCCCTTCAGAAAACTCCTCTACTGCCATTCTCTGTTGCTCCACCAGAAATTACTGAAGTTCCTCTGTAGACAATTCCTCTGAGAGCTCCTCCACCAGTTCGGCATCACCACTGTCTACCTGAAAGCCTAAGGACTTCCTAGAGTGACAGTGTCATCAACCACAGGTTCCCTGGAGCCTCCGGGTCCTCTATACAGCCTTCAACATCTCTGTGCTATAGAAAACCAAGCCATACTTTCTTCCAGGCAGACCTTAGTGTCTTTAGAAAGACATTAGCCCGGGATTTCTCAATTAGCCCCACACAGGAAAGGATGTCGCAACGGTCCTTTTAGAATTCTTTAAGGGTTAACTCTGTACCTGAGGCCATCTGGAAGCATTTCCGGCACAGTCCCTCGGTGTACAGCTTCTTAAAGTTAGCTATAAACCACACATCCATAAAATGCGGTAGAGGAGTTGTGTTACGTGGGAGGAACTTGACTGAGATCCATGGGAATTTGTCAGCCATTTCCTCTTCTAAATTTTGTGGGTGAGCAGGAGCACTGTCCATGATGAGAGATCCTTAAGTGGTAAACCTTTGTCCTCTAGATAGTGTTTCTTAACAGTAGGTTAGAAAGCCTCCTTGATCCACTCAAGAAAAGGTACTCTTTTTAGCCCCGCTTTTGTGTTGGATCTCCACATGACCCCTAGCCTATCCTTCATGACTTTGTTTTCTGCACACTCTAGGAATCTCAGAGTGGTAAACCAAGAAAGGCTTTGAAGTCACCACTCACACTGACTCATAGCAGTAAGATTAGCCTATTGTTCATAGGCTTGTAGCCTGGCATTTTCTTCTGTTCCTGGGTAATGTATAGTCTCCTGTGAATTTTCTACCAGTTTCATCACGGTTGAGACTTGATGAGAACAAAAGTTATTTCTCTGTGTCATTGCTTCAAAGTGGCATATTTAATTTTCAGCAGCTCTGTTTTCAGCACTAGATGCTTTACCATGCCTGGTTATGCACTGAACCCCAGTTCTTGCTTTACAATTACTGGCATAAAACGTTTCACCATGATCACTGGCTGATAGATTATCCTTTACGAGCTCTGCATTTATAGCCCTAGGTGTTTCATAAATTGTACACTCAGGCTATAACCTGCTTTCCTCTTTCATTTACTCACACCAATAATAACTTTTCTACGTTGTTTAACACTGTTAATCATGACTTGCTAATTTGAGTAACACCTTTAGCAATACTAGCTTCCTTATTCAAGTCCTTTCTTCATAGATTGTCTATTTAGCGAATTCCTGTATATTAGCAAGGTAGGTCACACAAATGCCACCCTCATTGTTCTCAATTCACTTCTTATTTTTAGTTGTGGTTGCTTTCTTTAACTTCCCTTCCTTCCTTAGCTTCTTTTCAACTTTTTCGGACCATTTTGATAGCAGTAGTCCTAGTGATTCTAGAAAGCACTGAAGGAAATCATATTCACAAACATGCACATCTGGTCTCAGACTGACAAATGCTTACATATGCTTTTCTGGCATTGTAAAGCTTTGTTTAAAACTGCACAAGCTACTGGCATTTGGGTAACTCAAGGCTTTGGTCATCAGTTAAACCTAAAATTCCAGTCCTAACTCAAGTCATTCATATGTGAGGCTGGTTGTAACTCAGGGTTGTAACTCAAGAGTGAACTTACTAGTTCACTCTTTATGTAAAACCTTCTTCTTGGCAATATTTCACTTCAGTCACTCTGATTGTGTTACTAGTTACAAGTTTATTTTTCTATCCTTTTTAAAATTAGCACCTTTTTGCCATTTTCCACTGTAGATATGTCTCATTAAGAATACATAGTTATGTTTTGATGTTTTATAGAATCTGATGTTTTGCCTTTTATAAATCATGAATTTTTTTTTCTGTAATTGTGTATCTAACATTTTTATCACAGTAAAATACCTCTGGAGAGATGTTGAAACAGTACTCAGTGAAAAAGTAAGGACTGTTTGTTGAGTGTACCCAGGGAAATAATCAAAACCAGTGTCAAGATCACCAGTTGCCTGGGTACCTCAGGGCCTCTATTAGTTATCTTCTTTCCTACAGTTTGTAACCAGGGTTCTCACTTCTATTCACTAGTGAAGCCATTTGATCTTAGAGGTTTTTCTCTGGATAGATTGTTTTTATTTTTATGGATTCAATATCTTCAATAAATATGAGACTTCTGAGTTTTCATTTCTTATCTTGTCTGTATAGTTGAAGTAGACTTTTGCAAGAGATTCATCCATTTCTTTAGCAATTTCAATTATATGGACATGAATTTTTAATGATACACTATTACTATCTTTTTCAAGTGTAACTAATCTATGGTCATGCCCCCTTTTCACTGCAAATTTTGTATGATCCTATTTTTTTTTTTTGTCTAGATGGGGTTTTATAATTGCATTCACTTTTTCAAATGAGCGATATTTAACTTGGTAGATTTTCTCTACTGTAAGATTGTTATATTTCATGGAATTCTGCTCTTATGTGTCATATTTTTGCTTTCTTTTAATTATTTTGAATCTTATTTTTTCATATTTTTCCTAATGTCTTAAAATGGATGCCCACATTATTAATATTTTATATTAATAATCTTTTTTATTTGTTGCTGTATTTATTTACAGTTACACAGTTGCCTTTACACATGGATTTAAGTGCATCTTAGAAGTTTCCCATATTTTATTTTTATTATCTTTTATTGAAAATTGTTTTCCAACTCCCATTGTAATTTTTTCCTGTGACCCACAGGTTGGGGAGGACTGATACACTAATTTCCAAACTGTTGAGTTTTATTTCTTTTATTTGTTACTTCCACTGTGGTCATTATATCTTTTAATCATTTAAAACATCAAATTTTGGGGATTTTCTGTAATATTTGTGTACTTGTGAAAAATTTAGATTCTGTAGTTCTTGGCATTAATGTTGCACATACATCGGTGAATTTCGTACTTTTTTCTGTCTATCTCCAGACTATGTTATCCAAGGCACTAACATATAGTCTCAGAGGTACAGAATGTACTTTACTGTCATAACTAGCAGTGCTTCTTCCCTTGAAGTTTACTTTGGCACTATTTCTGGCTTCATTTTCATTATTATTTGCATGATGTGGCATTCCACTTTCTCTTTGGTCTCCTTATATTTAAAGTACATTTTCTGAGCAGCATATTTTTTAGTTGTTTAACTAGTATTAGGATCTTTACATTTAAATTGGATATTTAATGCATTTACACTGATATTTGAGTTTAAATGACTGTATTCCCATCTGCTGTCATATGTTTTACTAGTTTTTCTCATGAATTTCCCTCTATATGAACATTAAAAAATCCCCCTATTTAATTATTTCATGTCTTCTCTCATTATCTTCTGTTCTAGGAAGTCCATTTTTTATTACCAATTACTATAAATATTATATCATACATCTTTTATTTGTTAGAACTTTAAAGAATTTCAACTCAATCCCATTCTCTTATTACTCTTGTCCTATAATACTTGTGTTTAGTTCCATGCTTGCATTAAGTTTTAAAGAAAGCGATTGTTGCTACCATAAACAGGAATCACTTATATACCCACTTAACTTTTTCTGATCCTCTTCATTCATTCTTTTGTTAATATAATTCCAAAGTCACTTTCCTCTTCCTTTTCTTTCATATGAAGACTTATTGGTGAGAAATTCTCTGAATTTTTTCTGAAATTTCCTTTTTTTATCTTTTACATTGATGATAGAACTCTTGGTTGGAAGCTATTTGCCACATTCAAAATGTCATGTGATTATCACCTGCTTCTCACCAACTCTGTTGTGATGTCACAAGAATATCTTAACTGCTGCACCTTTCAAGGAATTTTTTTTCTATTGAATTCAAACTTCTACTCAACACATTTGCTACATGCTTAGTTTCAGTGCTTCCATTTGTTAGTTCTAGAATTTCTATTTGATTGTTTATCAAGTATATTCCAGATAACTTCTCCATTTGGTCCTTTTGATAAATTCTAACTTTTCATTTCTTATAAGTCAATTTTTGCACTGTTTATTTTCCACACGTAGACTATGGCAGATTTCCTGAAGGCAAGATCTGAAAACTGTTTATCCCATTTCCCTGTGGCTTGTGATCCTGCAAGTCCTAGCTGACTTGGTCTCCATGATTTAACATTTATCTTCTCATCAGTGCTAGGATATAGCTGTCTCAGACTTCTAGTCACCTCTAGACAAATCGGTAAATACCTTGAGACAAAAATAGCCAATTCCCTTTACACATGTCATACAGCCTTGGTTGCTTGCTGATAGCAACTCAAATAGTTTTTAGTATCCTTTTTTTCAGTCTTTATATTCGTTGTCTCTGGGAAACACAAATTCAATTTATTTTATCTATAGTTTAAAGAAACTGAAATATATCTGGTAGATCTTTTTTCTGATTTTAAGTGTATCCTGAATTATTACCTCAATATTAAAACATATATTTGGCTAGATTATTTTAAAGAGAAGAAATAATATTTAAAATTAGAACCATCTCAGAAAATCCAAGACACTTGAAACTGTCTACAGATGGAAGGAATCAAAAAAATTCACCTTTCTGGGATTTCACATACTAACAGGATCAAAACCTGGGGAGAAAGAAAGGACACAGAAAATTGAGTAAATGTTTAGAACCATGAAAGTGTCATGAATAAAACAGGGCAATACTATAGCTTTAGAAAAAAATTGCTTTATCTATGTATTCTATCTACGTGTTTTTGAAGAAGTGCTGCTTGAACTGGTAGCTTAATAAGAGAGAAAGGGTTAATCAGCGAAAAAGCCATGTAAATTCATCACCAGCAGGAATAAACTTGGTCTGTGGAAGACTGAACGAAGGCCAGCTTGGCTGGACACAGTGACCAAGAGCCAATGTGATCCAAGGTGATGCCAGGAGACTAGAGAATCTGTTTAGCTCCTATAGAGAGCCGGCAGTCATGACCAGACATTGAGAGTTCGCTGGAGATATAATGAGACACAGACTGTGGGGTTTAAGCAAGAAGTAGCATGGCTTCCTGTATTTTGCTGGAAATATTACTCTGATTACTAGAGGTGAGACAAGAGTAGGTGGCAGTTAGAAAACCATTGTATTTTCCTGGCAAAGATAAGGTGGTGACTTGCAGAATGGTGGGAGGAGCAGAGTCAGAGTGGGAAGCTGGGTTTTCCAATGGGGTGGATATGATCAGATTTGGAATGAATGTGAAATAAAGGTGAAGAGCAAGGTGCAAAGGTTGACTCTTAAAATGCTGGCCAGAAGAAATATATTTTACTGTGATAGTGCAGACTGACAGAGAAGGCTGCAGATGGCGGGTGTTAACTAAGTGCCCTGTTTAAACTTGTTGTGCTTGAGATGCACCTTTAGCTTCAGTGTGGATCCATGACTGAGGTTACAGGGAAAGGTTAGAAATAGTGATATGTCTTAGCTCCCCCGGCAACGGAATTCCGCTTCATATAAAATGACCTGCAAAGAGAGTATAGCGTTAGGAGGAGGGTTGAGAATTAAACACCAGTCAGTTCAGACTTAGAAGTGATAACTGAATAATACCAACAAACAGGGATTAGGAGTGATACCATGAAACTACAGAAAGACAGGAATCAAACCACTCAGACACAAACACACCAAAATACTTTTATAGCCTCAAAAGCAAAATTTCAATAAATATCATCTTTTTTGTAAAATTAAGAATCCTTATTAAAGTAGAATGGATTCAAACAATGAGAGTTTGGAAGCTTTTACCACAGCAATATCTACTAGTGTTCAATTTATTTATTTAAATAAATGCTCTGTAATTTTTCAATTAAGGTATTAAACAATAGAACTGTACAAAAAAAGTAGCAGTTGATTTGCTTATCAACCAGGTTGTGTCTAAATAGTAAAAGAAGTATGCCATAGTCCTTTGTTTAAAATATCATTTTTGCCTATACACATATTTTAGTGCAGACCTTACGCCAAACTGGCTGTAGGAGTCTCATTTTAGATTAACCGCAAATCAGTCAAAACAGTGAACACTATTAGAAATATAACACAACCAAAGAAACCAATCCAACACACTAATAAGCATGTGCCTTTCAGCATTGAATATTATGGTCACACTCAAGCAATGGGTCAGCTTCAAAAAAATGAGGCAAAAAATGAACAACCATCAAAATGCAATGCACGTGGTTAATTAAGCTGTCCACTTCCATAGTATTTACTATTTCCATATGAAAGTTGTGCAGTAATGGTTTGGAAGACATGATTTTATCAGAAATAATATTTAAAATAGAATTTCAAGCTGTGTTCTATCATCATGCTCATCATTGCCATTCACAAATCGATCCACTTCAAATGATGAACAGTTAGATCCATCTGCATGAAAAACAATTTGCTTAATGATCTTATTGGAAACATGGGAAGGTGTAGGAAAGGTTAATATAGAAATTAAAAATAAAGTTAGGAAATGAAAAGCTACTTCTCCACTGATTTTAGAATATACCCAAGAAAATTAAACAAGTGACAAAATATTTATTTACTGTATAGAATAATTTCTAAGTTAATTATCCACTTCTACAGTTCATGTAACATTTTACAGAAGCTTTTATAAATAGATCATATCCTCATATTGGTATTTATTTACCTCCATCAAGCATATTGGACTCCAAGTGTCACTATTACCGCTTGACACGCGTGTGTCTGAGTAAATCTGAGTGTGTAGACACAGAGAAGGGTAGAGTGGAGCAGTAAGGCTCCATTTGGATCTGTAGTGTAGAATATCCCATACAAGAACCTCACAAAACTTTCAAAGTCATCACTAAAACAAGTCCCACTACCTACATGGCCTCTTGATAGGTCAGATTTTTCCTAAAAGTTATGGTTATTGGTATTACTATTTTTGGTGCTAGGGATGGAACCCAGGGCCTTTGCACTGAGCCATGTCTGTCCCCTTTGTGAGACAGGGTTTTGTTAAGATGTTAAGTTGATCAGACTCTACTTGAACTGTGTTCAGCCTGCTTCAGCCTCCCAGAGTCCTGGGATCCCAGGCATGTGACACTGCACTTCTATGATAGCTGTTACTTCCATCAACGTCACTTCCACAATCACATAATCACTAAGAGATGTTTTCACTTTCTCTAAAGAGAGTCACCGGTTAGGGGTTGAGGGGTGACTGGGCGGGGCACATGGATTTAGAGAACAGTGGAGATGGCCTGGGTGATCCTGTACTGAAGGAAATAAGCCACTGTGTATTTACCCCAACTTACACAACTTACGTCGAGTGAACCCTAAAATAATCTGTGGATTTGGGGTGATGGTGCTGTGTCCCTGTAGCTTCAATTATGGCAAATGTGTCACTCTGGGGGGAAATGTTGGTAGGAAAAGCTGTGTATTATTTTAGCCACGGGTTTATGAAAATCCTCATCTGCCTGGTCTTGTGGTGAACTCAAAAACTCTCACCATCCCACAAAAAAATAAATGAAAAACCCAAAATAAACCTCTTATTCACTTATGGTTGAAGATTATCTTTTTGAATCATGAAATGTTTAACATTTGCACCCTATTTTCTCTCAAGATCAGCCTCTCAGCATATGCTCCAATTCTTTTAAAAAATAGTTGATAAAATCCACATAACATAAAATGCCTCATCGTTTTGTAAGCGCACACTTGGCTCTAGGTACATCTGCATCATTATACAACCATTATTAACATCCAGATCTGGAGCCCGACCTGAGTCATGACTCCCTCTGAATAAAGTCTCCAGTCTCCCTCCTGTCCATGGCTGGCAACCACTGCTCTATCTTCCATCTCCAGGAAGCTGACTGAAACATGGAATCATGCACTTCTTTTGTGCCTGGCTTCTTTCACTTAGCACAATGTTTTTACTGTTCTCCAGCGTCACAAGAAGGGTCTGAATTTTCTTTTTTTAAATGATGAATAATGCCCATTTTCCACAAATGCCACATATTGCATATACATTCATCCGTGGATGGATACTTGGATTATTTTCCACTTTGAGGCTGTTGTCATCATGCTGCTATGAAAATGTGCATGTGAATGTCTGTTGAATCCTTTTCTAGGTTGTGTACCTAGAAATGGAATTGCTGGATGCACAACAGATTCATTTTTAATCGTTGAAGTGTCCGTATTGTTTTCTGTAATGGTTGGACTGTTTTCCATTCCCACCACCGGTACACTAGAGTTCTAGTTTCTCCACTCCCTCATCCACACTTGTTATTGCCCAATTTTGAATATTTGTTTTGTTTTTGTGTAGTTGTCATCCCAGTGGATGTGAGTTGGTAAAGGCTTATGTTTTTTTCAAAGCTCCCTGATATTTTTTGAGCTCATTTTGGTGAGACATATATAATGATTTTTGAACCACATACTGTTGGAAAGGAGTAATGAGTAACCACATGAAATTTCAAAATCTTGAAACATGACAGAAACAACATTGTGCTAAAGAAAATTAAATCGTGTATAGCTTTATCTGGGGTGCTGAAATATATGATCAATGAAACATCCATGGAACATTAGTAACAGTCAGGTAGTGAATGAGCTATTTTATTATCTGCATAAATCATGGTATTTATATAAATAGACTATATCAGTACTCATATCTGCACTTAAAATAGGGAGTTACTGATAACACAATTTTTTTATATTTTAAAAGGAAGTAAAATAAAACACAACAAAACAGAACAGAATGGGACATAAGAAAGCACAAACTTCTAAGCTAGACAACCAGAGCTCTTCACTATCTGTCATATTGTCTCTTGTTTTCCTCCAAATGGCTGTCCTCACCTTTGCATATGGAGAGCTCATACTATATAACATAGCCAATCTTTTCACAAGATGTGCAGTTCACTGGCTCCCACTTGCTAGGGAGGGGTAAGGGGAGGGGGGACTCGGGATGGGGGCCAGGACGACATGAGATGTCTGATTCTCAGCCCACAAGCAGGCAGGATCACAGTCTCCCCCCAGAGGACTGAGTTCTTGAACTCTCAGGAAGAGTTCCTTGTTCTCCCGGCACCCCAAGTCAACTGCACGGTGCAGGTCTCGATGTGCCAGGGTCTCTCTCCTTCGGGCCGCTGAAAGTCTGCCACACTCTCAGCTGCCCCCAGAGAGGGGGGGAGTTCCTTGTTCTCCTGGCACCCTGAGTCAACCACATGGCTGAATGTACTTTTTTGAAAACCTGTCTTGTCCTAGACACTGGACAAAATGCTTTAGGCAAATCATTTCATGGAATTTCTTTATAGGAAAGTTGTTATTGCAGATGAGAACATTTTGCACCAGAGATTAACTATCTTGCTGTATGTTTCACAGAAGGAAAGCAATAGAGACAGCATTCAGTCTAGATTTTTTATTTCAGAGTTTGACCTCCACATTGCACATAGACATTTATGGAATTTTAATTTCTCATGCAAGTCTTTGGGGGAATTAAGAGCATCAGAGATTTATCCTGTATTAAAAAGAAATCTATAGTTAGCATTCATTGTGATAGTCTTACCAAAAATAACACCAAATTAACACAAAAGTATATTAAAATGTAAAATTCTCCTCTTAAGTGAAATAGGATATACCAAAAATGATACTAACCTCTAACTTAATATTCATAGGTACAACCTGGCATCATAGGTAGAAACTTCAAATGTTTTTGTGCATTCTTGATTCCCTCAAAATGTTTTGGAGATAGTTATTATTTTATTAAGTACTATTTATGGGTCAGTTTAAGTATTCTTAAGATTCTGAAAAATGTGTGAGTCTTTAATAGGAAAGCTTAAGGCAACTTTAATTGCAATAGACTAAACACTGCAAAAAGAATTGAGAATGTCATTGATCCACTTTGATCAAAATAATTCTCAGAAGTTTAAATCCTTTTTTCTTGATACTTAGTGGGATTAATTGATTTTTTTCTAGAGAAGAACATTTAATTTCTCTTCAGTAATCACAAGGAAAATTGACCTGAATGATTGATTACTTTTCAGCAAATCATTTAAAGTCTTTCTTATTCAGAGATATTAAACAGAATCTTAGCCTCCAAATTTCACAAAAAAAAGGACTTGTAAAGATACAGGAAATAAGGATAATTTTAAGCACAATAAGTAATATGACTTTTATATCATTATTAGTGAGGGAATAAAAGTATGGTGGCTAAAACTGCTTCCTCAAAAAATCCTGGTTTATCATAAATTCATTTAATCTGTATGTGAAATAACTGGGACTTTGTCATACATCAAATTTAGAATATTTCTAAAATGTGTGGAAAACTTTACCAAAAGAATATTTTGTACTTTAAAGAAATTAGTACTGGATGGCGGGCTTAAACAATAATATACATTATGTATGTAGCTTTTTTTTTTTTTTTTGGTACTGGGGATCGAACTCAAGACCATGCACTTGCAAAGCAGGCGCTTATGCCACTGAGCTAAATCCCCAGCCCCATGTAGTATTCTTCTTAAAGATAAAAAAATGTAAGAGCTCTTGATAATCCTGTTTTATATTTTTCTACCTCTTATATGGATATTGATAGCTGGCATATAGTGGGTAAAAAATAATTTGAAAAATAGACTGCTTTGCTAAATGTTACTGATGCAATTGTCTCAATTATATTGTCTCCTTTACAGTTGTATAAATTATTATATACTCCAAAAATAGAATACCCTGCTAATTGAGTCCATCATATGAGTCTATTTAATGATCACAGTATTTTATTTTCTTACATATTCATTGTTTTTTGTTTTGTAGCTCTGGGGTTGAACCGAGGACTTTATGGTTGCTAGGCAAGTACTCTAACACTAACCTACACGCTTAGTCTCACCCAAATATTTTAAACATCGAGTAAAAGAAGAAAAAATGTAATACTGTTCTAGCAGGAGCTTACTTTCAAGTTCTCAAAAGAACTCAATTCCAGCAACAACAACAACAACAAAATAAATACACATGTATTTTTCTGTTGGTTGTATAATATGGAAATTCTGTTTGGGACATGCACTTAAAGTGGGTGACATTCTAATGGTATCTAAGCAGCAGAGTATTAAGACTATTTACAGTCTTTTCAAAATTGGACAGTATTGTCCCTTTTATGAGAAAAAAATCTTGTCTTAATTGCATTGTTTTCCATTAAAACTTTTAATTTCCAACCTACTAGTGAGCTATATGACTGCATAAATGTACTTTTTATCAAATATCGCCTTTTTTATATCCAATTACATTTTACTATTTCCAGTATAGGTTAAGTGAATATTTTTTAATTTATACCTGAAACTTTTGGTTATTCTTTGGTATTTTCCTTTTCATTATTTGTACCATATATATCTTGAGGTTTCTGTTTTGAAACAATCAGTAATATTTGTAGGTTATTTTTCTCATGAACTTCTGAATATAAATTGTTTTTCTGTATTACAAAATATAGTTAACAGTATTAATATTTCTGAATATTTCCTTCTGTTCTCACACATATACAGATGCACACTTGCACACGCACACACACACACACACACACACACACATCCTTTGTATATTGATATCAGAATGTAGATAGTGTGTATCCTGTTTTGCTAACTCCCTGTTTCATGACTTCCTTCCCTGATGTATCCATACAGTCTTGTAAATTTAGCCATTTCAAGGCTGAATTGCAAACATGATCTCCAAGGCCACAGCTCTGCTTCCAGGCCTCCAGGGGTGTGGGCTCCCTGAAATGCCAGATAAGTCGCCCTGAACAGCTTTCGGAACTGAGCCAAGCCCACCAACTGCAGTGACGCCAGCAGTATGAGCGTAAAAGCCAGCAATATGAGCTCTCTTACCAAGTGGTCCACTCCAATGAGTAACACCTAAAATTTAAATATGTTCTTACCATTTCATTTAAAGTCTTCTTTCTTCATTTTCTGTTCATTACAATAGATTCCTTTTCCAACTTAACAGTTAATGAATGACCTTTCCCTTCAGAATTATATAAAAATATAGCCGAGATGCTATGTATCAGCTAGGAAGTAGTTGAGACTATCAGTTGTGATTTAAGAATGATTATTTAATGAGGTTTACAAAAAGCCAGATACCGCAGTAGGCTCCCCACAAGTGTAACATTTAGTAAACTTCAAGCTATAAAGGAAGTATATTGTTATTGCCACTGTCCAGACTAGGGAAAGAAAGAGGTAGGAAAAGGTTAAGAAACTTGTCCAAGTGCCCAAGGCCACTCACTGCCAGAGTGCTTCCTTCTTTCAGCCAGCAGTTGTGCTAGAATGTCTGACAGAACACACAGATTTTATAATTTAAAACAGAAGTGTTGATTTCTCTCCTCAAACGATGTAGTTTTTTCAGTAAAGGTCACCACTCTTAATCCAGTTGTTCAGGCACATAAACAAAATCCTTGATTGTTATTACTCCCACCCGGTGCCTCTTAGTTAAGCCCTGAAACCTCTACCTACCACACAGATATTTCCAGAACCTACTCCACGGTAGCTTCCCCATACTAAGCACCCTAATTGAAGCCACCTTCATTTCTCTCTCCATGACAACTAGAAGAGCCTCATATCTGGTCTTTTTTCCAAATCCTTTCTCCACAACCCCCTTACCAAAGAGCAGCCAAGATAAAACATTCAGAATTACACAGTAGATCTACCAGCAGGCTGCTCAAAACTCCCCAGTGGCAGGCTGATCTGTGCTACCCAAAATGCATAGTCTGTTAGCCTTGGGGTGGGGTGGGTTTCTTTAGCATCACTGCTGACCACGCTATGTCCTTCCTGTCATTCTGGCCACAATGGCTTTCTTGGGAGGAACCAGTGTTATTTCTTCACACTGGCCATTTCTCAGGATCTTGACGTGACTTTACACCTCAAGTCACCAGTGTCTCTGTTAAAATGTCACCTTCTCCGAAAAGCCTTCCCTAATTAACATCTGCTGCAGAAACCTCTCCCTAAACTTGCATGTTCTAAAACCTTACTTTGTCATTGCAGTGGTATCCTGGAAAGTGTTTAGGCACTGAATCTCTAGTAACAACCAAAAGCCCTGAGTCTCAGGGATAACCAGATTCTATGGAGTAAATATACCCCTGGCGACTGATTTCAGGTTAACAATGTGATATCACTGGACGAAGAACTGCAGAGATTTAACCAATTGGCTTCTGAAAGCCAGTGTTGACCCCACACACCTCTGGTATATTACTTATTCTAGAGCATAATTCACAGGAGAGGAACAAGAGGACAGCTTTAACTCTATCATTACATTTCATCACCAAGGCTGCCACAGTAAATAATGTGTTGTTCGATATTTGTAAAATAAATGCATGATGGAATTAATTAATATTGTGCAGATCTTTCAAGTATATGCATAAGTAGAGAGCAGTAGAATCTGCAGTAAGAATCATAGAGAAAGGTGAGAATGACACTCACAAATGTGAATTTGTTCTTCTCAGCCTTCTTATCTAAGTAGTCACCTCATCCCTATTTGAACGTTCTCCTTTAATCCTTCCTAAAAAGATTACTGAGCATGGAGACACTTAATTATATTCTGCTCATATTTAAATAATTTCATTTATGTTTAGACTGCAGAATTTGATCTGAAGTTAGGCCAATAGCTTATGTACTTTAGGCATTAGTTAGATTCATTTCTAAAAAGTATGCTCATGTCAAGAATATCTACAATTCAAATCATGACCCTCTTTCGGTTTGTACTATAATTTGAATGTTTCTGACCCAGACACTAAAGAGATCAACTCAAGAATTTTAATAGCCAGGTTGCTCGTCTTCACTTCAATCAGAGATGATACTTGTTGGTGTGAAATGCTGAACAGACAAAGGAGTTCCTTCTGCACGAGACGTACGTCAAATCTGCTTTCAATAAGTGACTGTATTTATTACTTCTTGTTCATGGTCACTATTTGCAAGGCCATTTGGTCACTCACTGAAACACGAAGCCTGGCCTCAGGAAAAGTCAATTATCCAACCTTATGTGTTCTAAGGCAGTTGTTTCACAACTACTCACTGCACATTTTTGTTTATGAGAGTCTTGGCTTCATAGTTTTAAACATGTCATTAAACTTTTCATGGTATCTCTCTGGACAGCTGTCTATTCGCATGTGTTTATGGATCCACAGTGTGAGTGATCTACCATCATCTTTTATCTGCTGTATGGGTAGATTCAGGTCTTGGTGTTAGGTTTCTCTCCTGACGATCCTGTGGTTTATCCTTGGTTATGAGGTAATTATAGTCAGGCTGTTAAGTGAGTACCATGGATTATATTTTTGGCACGAATCACCATGAATGGGTTTGGCTCCAAACTGAGGAAATACTACTCCTCTTTCCCAAATACATACTTGTATAATTCCTTGAGATTCTCTCCTATACTTTGTAGCTAAATGTTTTGTTGAACAGTGATTCTAGGATCAGAATTCAATGAAAATGTTTTGTCCTTCTTTAAATGAAATTAGTGTATGGTTTTTCCAGACATGACTTTTCCATAAATGCATCATATTCAGGGATAAATGAATGCTCATAGCAGAACACTTGGAATCAAGAGTCTAAAGAATACTTGTCCATCTTGGAAACAACTCTGTGTCTTGTGATACTCAGAACCTGTTGTAGTCAGGGGTTTGCAAGGAGAACAGGACAATACAGGACACGTAATTTATAGTGTCATTTATAATGGCCACCCAAAGAGTCAAATACAAGAAGCGCAGGAAACCTGTCCACACACTATAGGTTTTCTGCAGAAAATCCAGCTGAGGGGCTGGATCCTGCGGCAATAATCTGCATGAGTTCAGCTGAAAGCCTAGAGATCATATCAGGGCCCCTCAACGCGTCCAACTGGAGGGCTAGCACCCACGACAATGACTCAGGTCAGTCTGTTTCATGACTCTGTGCAGGAAAGCTTTCAGCCATGGAAGGTAGAGAGTCTATGCCAGTAGGCTAAAGGATCTGTGCGAGCAGGTTAAGGGTTCTGCACTGCAGTCAAGAAGCAACACTCAAAATAAGGAAAAAGGCTCCCACAAAAGTACCACAGCCATCCTCAGCGAGAGTGAGGTCCTCAGCTCCTCCAACAGTGAGATCAGCCAAGTTCACATCACGAAGCCAGCATGACAGGCTTCTCCTGGAGACTGAGCAGCGCACATCTTCCCCTCTGGAGCCAGGAAGTGATGCTCCAAGTAAGGACTAGGGCTCCCCAAAGTGAACCGCAGCCATTCTCAGAAACAAGGTCCCTGGGCTCCTCCCATGATAACAGCTGAGTTCGTATCAGGGGAGCCAGCGTGACAAGCTCCTCCAGGAGAACCCACAGCTCCAAACAGCAACCCTTAGGAGAACCCACAGCGCTACTCCTCCTCTCCAGGTCTCCTTTCTATGCTGGCAGCAGTCCTCAGGTGGGCCATCCGTGCTCCACACCGCACTGATTCAGTTCAGCTGGTGTCACAAGTCGACCACCAGTTACCAATCCACAACAACTTCCATGTCAAAACATTGTTCTTAAGTCACTTTTAAAGCTTGTCCCTGTCCTACAGTAGGAAGTCGTTACACTAAAGGAGACACATTCTATTGTGATATTCAAAGAAAGACGAACACAAACTTTCCTCTTTTGCAACCAGTGAGACCTCCACGAAGCTCTTTGAAAAACCAGGAATAGGCCACTTTGCCCACAGCAAAATGCTTGTTTATAAATCCAGTTCTGAGAGCACAGAGAAGCACTCTAAGTGTTGTGTGTGTTGTGGTTCCTTTGGAGCATCTAAAATCCAGCCCCGAGCACTTCATAAATAATTTTTTGACATCACATCACCAGTTATACTATGATTTGAAGAGTTTTTTGACTCAGAACCATGAGAAATGTAGGCAGAATATGGACTTCATATTTGCAGGGTAATTTTTATAGAACTTTTTTTTAAATATACTTTCTTCAAATGGTGGTCTTTAAATAAAATTTGGTATTTTGTCATTTGGTCTTGAGAAAATGTCCATATAGTTATGTCATTTCGTATCTTCGCCTTCAAAATCATAGACTCTGTAGATTTCTCATTTTCCATTTCATTTATAATCTTCACACTTCAGTGATAAGTTAAGGCACCTCTTTAAAATTAGGGGTAAAGACCACTCTGAGAACTGTACAATGCTCTTTCAATGTTTACTGTTTCTATTTTTATTTTTTTCCAATACTGGGGATGGAATCCAGGGAGTACAAAGCTATATACCCCCTCACTCAACCCTGTTTTCTTGGCTGTGCTTAGACATGGGAACTTCCTGCCTTAGCTTCTCTAGTAGCTGGGATTACTGGAAAATTCTACCATACCTGGCTGAGTGCTCTCTTTTGCAAGTTTTTTATTTTAAAGGGAGGATGTGTAATTTGCAAATGTCTAAGCTTGTTATCTAAGTAGAATTTGCCTAAATGAATTTTGAGAACCTGTTAACTGTACTTCTTAATATTGTGTGATGTTTTGGTACTTACAGCAGTCACCAGAGGTCCCTATATCATCTTAGAGATGCATTCCATTTTATTTTACCTGTGCATTAAATTTAAAAAGCAAGTGAGTATTTGTTATGGATAAGCAATTACTTGACATTGATAGATTATTATAGTTGCTGCTAGAAGCGTGACTGGGTTTTGGTGCTAAAGGCAAAACTGTTCCACTACAAAGCAAAATTAAGTGTCATTAGGGATGTTCATTTGGTAGTTTGAAATATAAAATGAGACATGAAAATATGGTTAGGTTATAAATTACAATGTGGAAAATATTTGTGTACTGGAATTAGTTAAAATATTCATAGAAATCAAAGGTACATATTTGTAACTTTGAAGCAAAAACAGACAAAACCATATAACCTTGCTTCATGCCTAGTCATGTGAAATACAACAAGCTGGTTACCGCATTGGTGTGTGGTTCCTGGCATAACAGAATATGGAAACTTGGTAGCCTAAAAGAATAGAAATTTATTATCTTATAGGTTTGAAGTCTGACATGAGTCTCACTGAGCTAAACCCCAGGCCACATTCTTGACTGGGCTTCTCTATGCAACCTGAATTCCTCGGCTTGTGATCTATTTCATCTCTGTCCTTAAAGTCAGCAACACGTGAGGTCCTCCTTGTGTTCCATCGTCTCTTCTTCTTGCCTTTTTCTTTTAAGGATCTTTTGACCACTAGGCTCACCCAGATAACCCAGGATCATGTTCACATCACAGGATTTGTAGCTAAGTTATATTTCCAAAATCTCTTTGCCGTTTAAGAGACACAGCCATAGGCCCCAAAGATGAGGATATGGGAACTCGGAGAGACATGAATCTTTCTGCTGCAGCCCACCTCTCTCCTTGTCATCTACCACACATCTCAAAAAGTTCTTGTTAACTGAAAACATTGGCTATATGCTAAGCTACCTGGCAAACAGGAGAAACCAACGAGTATTTTCTTAAAGAAAATATTGTTTACAAATAGAACATTGGATGGTGTTTTGTTTAGGAAACTCAAAATAAATTAGAACAGAAGTACTTAAAATGGGCTTAGGGAAAGCCTCGGGTGAGTTCTGCTGCCGAACACCCCTCTCTGACTCCTTCCACTTCTGTTGTTTATTTTTTATTTGAAACAAAGGGCTATATTAGATTTTTTTTCATTTGAGAATATCTAAATTTAAAATAAATGTTACTTTTCCAAAGAAACCAGGGGTTTCAGAAAGGGGTAAAGCAAGATAATCAAAAGCTATGGATACTTCAAAGAAGGTGCAGATGGAGAAAAAAAATTAAGAGTTTTCCAACTAGATCACTAGTAAATTTCTGAGGTGAATATAGTAAGGTGGTAGGGTGATACATAGGTGGCAGGAAATTAAATAGAGAAAGGGTGGCTAAATAATAAACAACAGAAAGTACTGATTATTCTTAAGAAATTCCCTAGAGAAGGACCAGACTGTGAGGCAGTGTATAAGCATGAGAATAGCTAATGTCATTTCATCTGTAATAGCTAAAATTGGGTAAGTGTTAAGTGACTCTGATGTGCTGAAAGCATTCACGAACCAAGATCAGAAAGTCCCACTGTCTTTGATTTGTTATTCTACATTGTTAATATTATATTTCTAACTCTTCTCATCACTACAAATCTTTGCTGTTATTCCCCACATGCTTTGAACTCGTGATTTACCCATGTCTGTTATGTCACAAATTGGAGAATGTGTAGGTTCTTCTTACCAGGGTAACTACAGAGGTACAAAACAAAGGCAGAGGCAGGTATTTCTCCAGGGTGAATAATTTTTAGAAGGCAAGCTTTAAACTGTCACGTTTTTCATTGTCTGTGATTCACACCAATATTGAGCGCTGTGATAGTTTCATTGAAAGGACTGTCATGTTCTGTGGAGGACGCAAACTACCTGCTCTTTTTCCAGTAGCTGGTGTGAAAGCCATGCTGAGCCAATGACTTACTCACAGGAGGCAGGTCAATCTTTTGAAACTGTAGATCGTTTCAAATGAGACAGAAGTGTTTGAGGAGAGAATAGATGTCAAGGGCAGTGCTAAAGACAAGGAAGATGCTGGCTTGGGTTTTGTCTGCACTTCACATGGTAAAAAATGATAGCAACATAAGGAATCCTGGCCCAGGAAACCCATTAATAAGACAAGGGAGGACCGTGTTCATTCTGGTTTGCATTCTGTGCACTGAACTCCTAGTTTTCTTAGGACTGGACTAAAAGTTTGAGACCTTTTGGACCAACAATGTCCTTGAGAGTTGACAATGACTTATTAATATGTGCTTGATCTCAGAATACAGTGGAGTTGCAGCAAGAAACAGAGTTAACCATTTATCAAGATAATTAAGGAAATATGTTACATTTCCACTTTAAGAGTGACCACTAAATTACTGCTGGGGTAATACTGTTATGTGGAAGAGAATTATTTGTTTATTAAAATGCAGTATATTGGTAAACTTTTCTTATCCTAACTGAAATTTGCCAAACACATGCACAAAAACCGAGAGAAACACCATAGGCCCAGATTCACCCCGTACCCACCCTCCTGCAAGAATTAATACTCAGCTCCCTCTATATCAGATCTAAGGGTAGCCACATACTGTTTTGCCTTTAGATTATTTGGAAGCAAATTTGATACATACCACTTTCTCTATGAATATTTCGTTATGCATCTGTGAAAGCAACAACTTCTTTGTAAACATTGCTTTTAGTAACATTACTACTATTACTACCTCTTTAACATTAACACATCTTCAGTAAGGATTCCAATCATCACATTAGCTTCCAATTTCTTTGTAGGTAGCTGTTGGATTGAACCAGGATGCACAATGAAGACACATGCTACAATTTTTTTATTGCATCACTTAAACTGTAATCCATAGCTTCAGTATTTTTTTTTTTTACCTCTTTCCAATTTGTGTTTTGGAAGAAAACAAATTTATTTGTTTATTTGCTTTCTGCCACTGTATTTTATGAAAACTCTTAGTTCATTTTAGATTTTTTTATTTTTACTTAGCTTCCTTCTAGTGGCATGATCACTACATAGATTGTGCAGAAAATGTCTCAGTGGTCCTCCTTTGTGTATGTTAGTGGCCATCGCTGGGTGTTAGGAACCACAGATCCAGTTTTACAGTGGGGATCCCGCCTGCAAGCAGAAGCTGCAGGTACCATGGCAAGGTGCTACTCACTACTTCTGCACCAACGTGCACCTCCACCCTCCTTCCATCTCAAGGTTTCCTTGGTTGTTTTTGCTTGCTAAAGTTTCTTTCTAAATCCTTTATAAGCAATTTGTCCAGCTCTGTGGAAATAAAACCTAACAGTTTTTGAGAAATGGAATTTCATTATCTTTGTCTATTAACTTAGGGAGAGCGGTAGAAGAGCTCTTACTTTTTGTGAGCTAGAAGTTAAGATTTGCTTTCTGGTAGAGTGAGGTAGGAAAACCTTCAAATACTGTCTCTTGAAGAGTTAGGCATTCATCGAAACACTTTAAAAAACAATTTCAACAAATAATTGCAAGGTTTTCTCTCCAAAGAATTATCATCAGTCATCCAGCTAGGTTATTATTTCTTAAGAATTCTGAGGCGGTAGTGTAATTCATTTTCCAATCTATTAACTTCACATGAGTTTAATTTGAGTATTAAAACTCTGTTTTAATTGGGAGCAGAGTGTTTCTGTCTCTAGTGACCTGGGAGTCGCTTCCCCTGAGGAGAAGCAGTACATTTGCTTACCTCCACCTCGTAAGCTCACGCACTGCAAGTGAAATACACACTTGGTGAAGGAGAGTTAGGTAAGTGGACCACGCACTAATTGACTGACAATTACAAATTCTTTTAGTATGCAAACTGTTTTTTCTTTTCTTTTTTTTTTGCTACTGGGATCAAACTTATCACTTTGCACTTGCCAGGCTGGCACTTAGGCCACTGAGCTAAACCTCTGGCCCTTTTGCAAAATGTGTTTAAATGGAATTTGCCCACAGATTGGAAATATAGGCAGGAAAACTTCTCCAGAGCACCCCACCATGTTATTTTAGTTTTATGGATGTAAGTAAGAAACTCCCCATAGAAAATAATAATTGAACATCTTTTTTTCAGGTGGTTTGTTAAAAGTTGAAAGCATTATTTTTAAAACTTTTGTTCTTGGAGGTTATGTCTCCCTTAGGTCCAGCAATAGTATTATCAGAATTTACATAGTTTTCTTACCAGGTAATTTGTAAGGTAGTAGTAGCTACATATTGAGGTTTGGGAGGAATCTTTGCTGAGACTCGGGATTGGGTTCCATGCAGCGTAACTGGCTCAGGCTTTGTGGGAGTTCTCCGTTGCACACAGACTTTCGGTGCTTCCCCGGCATTCACCGCCCTTCTGAGCCCTGCCTCCGTGGCGCCTGCCTCTGCAAGGCTCTGGACTTTACCCAGGCTGCAGCCGCCCTGAGTTCTTGGAGTCCCGACCTCTGCTCCTCTTCATCAGTAACTCTCACAGACCTCTCCGACACTGCCGAGCTTCCCTCGTCCTTTTCTTCTCCTTGTTCTTGTTCTTGTTTCTCCTCTGTGTCTCTTTTCCCTTGAAAGGTAACAGATGGAACAGCTGACAACCACATGAACCACAGCCACCAGCTCAATCAGGAGGTATCATAAACACATCTATAAAACTTCCCCGATGACTCCAGCTTGAAAACTCTTGCTTTCCGTGGTCTGTTCTGGTCTTGATATTGGGCAGCCCTTATGACTTTGTGTCTGTATACATAAATCAGCATATGTGATACACTATTAAAGGCAAAAATACAGATGTGCCCCCAAATATACTGGAGATGGCACCACTATGTATAAAAATGTTAACATCTATAGCATGGGCAGGGGCAAAGAACAGAACACGGCAGAACTTGCTTCAGAAATGCAGCTTTGGCCTATGGACAGCCATTTGCTATGGCAAGTTCGCAAGTGTTAGTACACGTAAGCAGGCAGAGCTGAGCACCGGCAGACACTCGATGATCACGTGCTGTTCTCTCAGTAGATGAGGCAGGGGGACAAAGGAGAGTGTAAACCAGGCCTAGTGCTGTGAGGAGGAGGAAGAGTTGCTGTCTTCCATACGCAGGCTCTTCATTAATGTTTTTATGACTTTTATGGAGATAAGCATGTAGGAAATAGAGGGCCTACGACCTTGTGACATCACAAAGGCCTTGTACTCCATATTGGCTATTTGAGTTACCTATCAGTGACACTCGAAGTTCTCCAGTGAGATACGGGAAGCATAATAATCTTACATAGCAGTTTCCCACATCTGTGCTTCTTTTGAAGACGAAGGCATTACTGTGAAGGGTCTCGTAGCAGGGGATTTTTAAAAATCCACTTTCAGCAATGCACGTGTGAGAAATTGGTTCTGAGGAGACTTATCCACGTGGGCTACTTGCGGCTGTGCCAGGGCGGTGTCCAGAACGTTCACGGTGCCTTGGTTACTTTAGGCAGAGAAGATTTCTTGTGCTCAGTGCTGTAGAGGCATCATTTTACCTTAGACATGATGTGAAAAAATATGGAAAAGCCTTGCTGTATGTGCCAAAGACCATTGTATGTTACTCTGGGTCTCAAAGATGCTTCTGAAACACTATTCTCTAACTAGACAATAGATGAGATCAGGGTGTTAAGACTTGTAATTCAGTGCTGCAGAGATGAAGTATTTACATGCCAGTTTTTCAGATGGCACACAGATGGGTAACAAATGGAAGCAGAAATAAGAAGTCTCCCTTTGTTGTGGAGAAATTTCAGGTATTTGGTGTTATTTGAAGAGTGATTTGGATGTTTTTCAGGGACAAACTTTATGAAAAGCGCCCTCGCACAGGAAAACATTTGCATATCACAAAACATTTGCCATATTAGGTTTATTAAACCCTAGCAGTCTTAGTACTTCTTATAATGGTGTGGTTGATTTCCTTGTTGTATGCCATAAAAGACAGAGCTTTATTCATCAGGAAATAAGGTATCACAACTCCTGATTTTGAAGAGTCTTTATACTGAAAACATAAGAGACAGTTAATAAAAGTGGCAGAGATAGCATTAAAGAGCTATTTTATTAGGGCCATTGAAAATTTGTAGTACTTAGAAAATCACTGTTAAAATGTTCACAGTCATTCTCGGAAGCCTTCAAAGAAAATGTTTGTTCATTGTGTTTTTTAAATAATGCTATTTACAACACTTTAAAAAGTTTATTCATACTACTACATGCCAACAAATGTAATTAATTTTGTCTGCGATGTGAAAGAATCCATAGAAAATAAATGACAGTGGGATATTGTCTCAAAATGGGACTCCTTAATGTTTTCTATGGCAGTGGCTGGATTTCCATGTCACTTAATGTGGGCTGTTACATTAAATTATAGAAGAAGTCTGTGGGTTTCTTCCAGAACTTTTTTGTGCATTATTTTTCATCTATTATTCTAGAACAAACCCAAAAGCTCCTAAATCATAAATACAAATTGTAGCTCCAAGCGAATTTGGTCTCTTTCTATATCTGCTTGCTGAGTTGCTCTCCACACAAAGTTCACTACCCACAACCTTTGAGTATCTTTATTTTTTTTTTTCTGAGTGCCTGTGATCTCTAATAGGCTTTGCTGTCCTCCTTCTTTGTTTTTTATCTTTTAAAAACCATCTCTATGTATTTCTTTCTCTGGAAGAAAAGATAATACAATATAGATACAGAGCCTCTCTTCCAAAAAACACACAGTATTTTGTATTTATTATCTTATTATCTCTTCCACAGTTTGGTTTTTGGAAAAGAAATATTAGAAAGTACTGAATGCAAGAGTTTAAGTAATTTTCTCAGCTCATGCGCACATAGTAAAATGAACACTGAGGAAATGTATGGCTTAGTTCCTGTGAATCACAAAATATGCTGGTGTTGATTGGGATCCAGGTTCTAATAAAAAGAGAAGTGGTCAGTGTTTAAGAAATAGCAGTAACATGGAGGTATGTTATAGTGGTTTTGATTATTCAGCTAAGTTTAGCGGACACCAGTTACCCATCATTTAAAAAAATTGTAAGAAGGAATGTAATATATTTAATGATATTTAATGTAATATATTCAATATATTTAATGATATAAGAACTGGAGTCATGCCATATAGGTGTTCAGAAATTCACCTCCTTTGTTTTAGGATTTTGCCAGGAATACCCACAATTATGACCTGGCAGTTTCTTATTTTGTAGTACAGACTATGCTCTCTGCGCATTCCACGTAATTATCCAGTTGGTGTCATTAAATCTCCCTGTAAGAAAAGTTCATATGCTGAGTTGTAGAATACAAACTATGAAAAAGAAATAATTCATATGAACAATACTTAAAACTTTGTAGTTGATGGAGAATGTTCTGTCTTACTCCAACTTTTATTGTCTCTGATACTTATTTTTATTTAAAAATTATTTTATGCATAGAGCAAGACCTTCGAATTAATACATGTAATATAGCAGGATATTAGAATGAAGAAAAACCTCTCTTTGTTCTCTGATACCTCATTCTCAAAGCCCTGAGTTGACAGATTTACTATGTCCATGTATATCTGCTCCCAAAGTCCAAGCACTTTTGACTATTTGCATCACGTATTAACATGCATGTATATGCGTGACCAGTCTGTGTGCTTTTATAAATATCAGCTCACCCATATCCCCACCTGCAATGCTGGTCATTAAGACAGACGGTGAAAGCCTACAGGAGTGTTGTTGAACCTACGGTATGCACCCTTCAGCTGGCTGTTTGTGGCCCTGAAAGCTCTACAGGGTTTGCCATGCTTGCTGCCTTGGTTTTTTTTGTTTGCTTTTTTTCTTGTTGCTAAGTCAAAATACCCAACACCAAAAACAAAGAAAGAAAAGATTTATTTGGCTCACTGTTTGTGAAGGTTTCAGTCCATAATCAGCTGACTCCAAGGCAGGGTGGCATGGCACAGGGGCAACACTTCAAGGCAGCACCCAGAGCAAAAAGTGGGAAAGAGCAAGCCTCTTTTCCCCTGCCCTTATATTGTGAGCAGGTTAATCCCTCAGCAGATGCAGCACTCACAAAATTCTCCTTGCTCTCCTCTTGCACAGGATGAGTATGTTTATGAAGTGAGAACCTGGCTCCCTGCTGAGTCTCTTAGTTGAACCTCTAAACTTCTCAGGTTGACACAATGCATCAACCATACACCTACCCTATACAAATCAAAGTAGTCTTGGTGCTTCCTGTCTCTGCTAGGATTGATCACATGTTCTCAAGGAGGAAGAAGCACTTGCAATATCAGTCAACAGTGATTTAGTAACAATCACAGAAACTATTTCACTGTTTTAACCACCAACTTTTTGATATCTGTGCCTGAAAGGTAAACACCGGCCCTAGTTTCAGTTTTATTCTTTTTTTTTTTGGTACTGGGAATTGAACTCATGACCTTGTACTTGCCAGGCAGGTGCTTATGTCACTGAGCTATATCCCCAGCCAACCGGCCCTAGTTTCAAACATGTGAAAATGGGTGATTCCCCTCCACTTGCCCAGCACGTGCCGTGCCCTCGTTCTTGTCAAGCCGTCAGATGACTAGAATCTCAGCCACTTATGTCATGCCTTCCAGGTCGGCATCCCTTTCATAGTGTTAAATGCAGCCCCGTAGAGAATACCATGGGTACTGTACACCAAGATCCCATTTCGGAACAGGGAAGCAGACGGAGCTGACTCGGGAGCTTTCCTCTGAGGACTCCCTTTGTGTCCCAATACCCTGTTAGTCTCTCAGTAGTGGAGTGGTCCTGTCCCCCCCAGTGTCCTGGTTATGCTCTCAGTGACCCCAACCCCAGAGTTTAGAGCTCTCAGACTCCCTAAGACTTATAGCATCTGCCAACTGAGAACATATCCTATTGCTTCACTACAATTGTACTTTTCATGCTCCATTTTTACCATATAGTACCAACGCATTTTTGCTGGGACGGTAATTGAAAGTAGTTTGTATATATTTCTCCACAGGACATAGCACATAAATGCCATTCAGGAATGGTTGATCAATTATCTTTTTGGACCTTTGAACAGCATTGGCACTATCATAAAACATCCAAGAATATCTCTGTTTTCCTTCAGTTCCATGAAGTTTTGAATATAGAAGATTGCTACATTCTTTCGTGTCACTACAGACTTACAATAATGATACCAAGGTTTTTTTTTGTTTTGTTTTGTTTTTTTACATACTCAGCTCTTGTAAAAAGTACAGAAACCTTTTATTTAGATGTTCCAGATGAAATCAACTGTCTACCTTTCACCGGAATTTCTTCTCCATTATTTCTAGTTGAGGATGTAAACAAATTAACACTGATTATTTACTGCTGAGTTGCTTGCCGGGTACTTTACATGTGACCTCATTAAATCCAAACTATCTCTAAGTGGTGTGCTCATTCTTGACCTTAACTTATAGGAAAGAAACTTAAGAGTCAGAGAAGTAATCTTCCCAGGTTCACATAAATGGTGGCCTCACGATTTCAGCACAGATTGTGCCTCCGAAGCCCTTGGTTGTTTTTGTTGTGGTATGTGAAGTCCATCAAAACCGTACTTTTAGAGGATCAAGTAATATAAATAAGCATATTTTCAAAACTATGAGGTGCTGTCTGTGCATATAATTTCTCTTGCAAATTTATTGGCTCTGGTGTCTAAGATGAGTAAACTGGCATACAGCAAAGGCTTTCACTGGCAGTGGCTACAGTGGACCTTTAAAAAGTAGATAAAATGATGCCAATGCTTTGCTAGGGAATTCAAATCTTAACCCTTTGCTTTTAAAGTCATGTCTATCTAAATGAAACATTTTTCCTGGCAAAAAGTTATGAAAAATGAGCATGCAATAGTGAAATCATTTCAAAGAACCTAATAGGGTTATCGTACAAAATCAGAAATAAAATCTCCTGCAGTATGTGGTCTTCCTCGGTATCTGACATGAAATCCTGAGGACTCTGGAGCTCAAAGGCGCTGTGGCTGCTTCTCCCCAGGTGTTCCAGATCGCCTATGTGATTGTGAAAGCAGCGAACTCCCCTCGGCCCGGAAACTGGATTTTGGAGCGCTCGCTGGACAATGTGGAGTACGAGCCCTGGCAGTATCACGCCGTGACCGACACAGAGTGCCTGGCCCGCTACGGAATTTATCCCCGCACCGGCCCACCGTCCTATGCCAAGGACGATGAGGTCATCTGTACTTCCTTCTATTCCAAGATCCACCCTTTAGAAAACGGAGAGGTAAGATGAGAAACCTCACCCCTGAAGTACATTTAACATGGCAAAATAGGCCCGCCAGAAACATTGGATAGATCAGTAATTAATGTCAGAGAGATTTAAAAACGGGATTAAGCAGAAGTACATTCAAATGAGTTATTAAATGGAAAGAAGACCGTAGTGATTAGAATGTTAACTACCTTCGTACGTCCCCTATCTCCAAGAAATATCAGGGAAGGGGAAATGGGTTTAAATTGGAAAGTCGGTGATTAATTTTAGATAGGAAGAGATTTTCCCTGACAATGAGGGTTACTATGGTTAGAGAGGGCTGGAGACCTTAAAGAAACCTGTACATTGGTGTCCACTTTGCTCTCAAGATGGAGACGAGAGAGGAATTTGTGAAGACGTAGACTCTACAGAAAGGGACCAAATAAAAGCAGCTCTATAAGGTGTAGGTGCGTTTCCGTGTCACTGGAGAGGACAGTGTAGGATTTTGCATCTCTGTAGGACCTTCCAGAACAGTATGCCTGGGCTTCTTGGCTTCTCAGTTATGTAGAAGCCAAGCCATATGTGTAACCCAAAGTTTCTATTACCATGTCGTGTTTTTTATCCTGTAGTTACGATTTTAGGTGTATTCATTAGTTTTATTTATTTATTTATTTATTTGTGGTACTGGGGATTGAACTCAAGACCTCGCACTTGCCAGGCAGGCACTTATGCCACTGAGCTAAATCCCACAGCCCTATTCATTAGCTTTAAACCACTGATTCAAACCATGGCTTCCTTGTTCTTATCTATATGTTCTTGATCAAATTACTTAAATTCTCTATGGCTTGGCTTCATCCTCCACAAACTGGGTTAAAACTATTTATTATCTTGTGTGATTGTCAAGATGAATGCATCAGTTGTATTTAAAGCATTAAATAATGCTAATTCTATGCTAAATACTCTCTAATCAATAACTATTTTCATTATTATTATTTCTATAATAGCAATAACTTTCAAATATCCAAATCCTTAGGTTAGTGACTCTTAAATTCTCTAATACCACTTTATTATGTCTTCCTACCGTGCCTCACCTTCGTTATGTGGCTCACTTTCCTTTATCCTTCCTACTTAAACAGGAGCTCCTCAGCTAACCATGGGGCTACGTCCTAATCAGCCTATCGTAAGTTGAAAAACTCATAGTGGAAAGGGTATTTAATAGGCCTAGGCTTCTGCACATCGCGGTTTCGCCACGTCCACCGGAAACGCGCTCATCACTCGTTGGCCCACAATGCGTGTGGCATGAAGTGGTTTGTAAGTCATGGGGTTTATGGAGATTCGTAGTGGACTGAAAGTGGAAAACAGAAGGTGGAAGGGTACGAGAGGCACAGATCACACTTTGTGGACCTAATGAGAGGAGTCACTCAGCGCAGGGCGCAGTCAATCACACAGGCTGGCAGCTCTGCGCACTGTGGGTGGTCCACTCTCTCGCAGTGACCTTGTGTCTGACGGCTGCTCTGTGCAGTACCAGACCCGAGGGTCCCACCACACGGAGTGGCCCAGGCAGAGGTCCACATTCGTAATTTAAAGTGAGCTTTTTACTGAATTCGTTTCGCTTTCTCACCATTTTAAAGTTAAAAAAAAAAGAGAGAGAAAAGTTGAACCCTCATAAATTGGGGCTGTCTGTATTCGTGACCAGCATCTGTAGCTAGTACTATCACTTCTTTCTTGTGGTACTGTACCCTGAATCTAAGGCTTTTGCACTGAGCCACATCCTTGGCTCCACTTCTTTGATTTTTGAGACACAGGATCACCACGTTGCCAAGTTGTCTATCCTGGGCTTGAACTTGCCATCCTCCTGCCTCAGCCTCCCAGAGTGCTGAGATCACAGTGCATACCCACATGACTATTTTAGGACCATCTTTCCTATGCACATTTTCAGGGACCTCACATTCACAGTCTGTCATGCCCTCCCTGCCCCTCACCAGTGTGGAGAGAACCCCTAAACATTTCTAGCAGAAAGTTAGGTTTTTGCCATAATCCTATCAATTTTCCTCTTGGCAGTATTATTGTGTGCATGTTTAGCAATAACTCCCTCTTATTTCTAAATTCCATGTTCAAAAATACCAGTTTGGGGGAGAAACATTCCAAATGGCGCCCTCACCGAGGGGTCTCAGTCTGTCAAATGATAAGGAGTCAAATGCAGAACATTCAGCAGCTGCTCAGCCTGCCCTGTGACCAGAGGCGGCCGGTGCCTGGCCGGTTTGGCCGGAGGATGCACAAGTAGGGCGTGCAGAGAGAATACATGCATGTGAGTAGTTGTATTTATTTTTTCCTGTGTCCTGTTTATCCAGAAATAACAATTGTATCATAAAGCTACTGATGACCATTTTAAAAATGCTTCAGTTCACAAAGTGGTTGAGCTGTGTAAGACATCCCGAGGAGGAAACGCAGTGTTCAAGAGATGGCGAATCGCTGGCAGTGTGTGGTGTTCCCTGCGTTAACAGCGGGTCTCCCCACCCTAGCCATGTCTGCCTGCCAGCACGGTACGTTCTCAATTGTTGTTTATTTAACTGGCTCTGTTTGTTCCATTGCTACACAACACTCACCATGAACTACTCAGCCATGGCAAGTAAGGAAAACTCAGTTTTTGTCTGACAGGTGCCTTAATTCTGCTTCTTATAGTGAACAGGCTCAAGGAAGGAACCGAGAGTAATTCAAAATATTTTAAATGGAATGACAGAAGTTAAGAATAATAACTAAATTGAAGCTCTTCCTTGACTATTTGCTTATTTTATGTCATTTATTTTTTAGAATAAACAGGTTCAGGGAGGGCAGGAGATATTATCCAAATCTTTCAGTTCACCTGGCAGCAGCTGGAATCAGAATCAAGGTTTCCTCACTGGCTGGAAAACATTTGTTTCATACTGGAGTAAAGACTAGAAATAGATTTTAAAAACCACAAAACTGATACTCAGAGGAGAAGTGCGTACTGTTGCTGCACCCCGCATATACAGAGACCTTTTCTGAGATATTATCCTATAGAAAAACATGAGTGAGGGAAGGCCTGGGTTCTTACCCTGGTTCCAATCCTCCGTGGGACCTTGATTGGGCCAATTAATCACCCTGAGGTTGAATTTCTGTAATAGATTTGTTTAGTGTGTAAATTGTTTTAAGGCATCTTTGTGTTCTGATGTGACACAGTTTTAGATACAACATTTGGGCATATTCTAAAAGTTTTGGAGGCTTGTCCCCTATAAATGTTTGTTTCATTCCTTAGTTTTGGGGATTTTTTGTTTGTTGGGTGGTTGGTTTTCAGTACTAGAGACTGAACCCAGAGCTTTTATTTTTATTTAGTTTTAGTTTTAGTTTTAGTTTTAGTTTTAGTTAGTTTTAGTTTTAGTTTTAGTTTTAGTTTTAGTTTTAGTTTTAGTTTTAGTTTTAGTTTTAGTTTTAGTTTTAGTTTTAGTTTTAGTTTTAGTGAGACAAGGTCTTGGTAAGATGCTAAGTGACGCGCAGCCCATGTCAGCTTCACGGGGTGCTGGAATTACAGGTGTGTGTCACCATGACTGACATCATTACACTGAGCTCTAAAATGGTTTGCTCCTTTGTGAATCCTGAAGTACAGTTATGTTACTATGTATGTAACATTAGATGTTAATGTTCAGAACTTTCAAGGAAAGTGACAATAAAATAAAACAAAGAAATTATAACATAGTAAATAAAACATGATGGAAGAAGTAAGTACCAGGAACAGTAAATCGTCCTCTTCCCCAAATGAATGGAAGGGATCTAGTGAAAGATGATTTCTCATACATGGAAATCAACAACTCAATATCGCCAAAAGACTGAAGGCCAGCCATGTCCAATAACCACCATTCATTCATCTCCCATAATGTTTGTGGGTTAAAGGAAGATACAAAACAGAATTTGCCTCCATTTTTTAAGTATGTATTAGTGATGAATTTTGAGTTTGCAGTTATTTTGTTTTGGGATATTTTATTGTCTTCTAATTTCCTTTGTGTAGAGAATGTCAAATTACTGCGATTGGAGGTTTTTTCTCTAATTTTCTCAAAGATTTTTATATTTTATTTTTTGTGGTGTTACTATGAGATTCCAAATACACACTGCACAGTATGATATCCACTGGCCAGATGTGTTTTTATTTAAGTTTCAGTTGTTGAAATTATGTTAAGATTCAGTTCCACGGTTGCAGTGGACACATTTCAAGTGCTTCTTGGCCCCACGTGACCAGGACTAGCAAGCTGGATTGTGCAAAACAGAACTGGTTCATCAGGACACGGTTCTGTCATGCAATTGTGCTTTAAATCACACCCATTTATGTTTCTGGCTTGGGTTTTGAGTAGTTTGATGTATCTGCGGTACAAAGGTTTTTGTCAACTCATGAAATAATTCAACCAGCAGCTCCTCAAAAATTGCTTCCTCCTTATTCCCTTATCCCCTCGATGTATACTTAAAAGTAACCTGGAGTTTCTTTCTGGAAACCCCAAGCATCTTACACCTTTTCTGTAGTTTTCATCTTTTTGTCATTCTGTGTGTTCATTCTAGATTTTTTTTGACGTACTTTTAGTGCATTAATTCTCTCATCATGTATACAAAAATCTATTGAAATACAATATTCTGATTTTATGTATTATATTCTTTAGATTCTAAGATTTTTTATTTTCATTTAGATAGTTTCTTATATTGAAAGTATGTGTGATTAAATTTTAATTTAATATAATTTATATTAAAATGTCCAATATTCTATTTTTATCTTCTTGGGTATAATGTAACAATTGTTTAAGAGTTTTTTTGTTTCATAATTCTAACATATGGTCTTTATAGATACACTTTTACTGCCTGTGTCATTTGCTGGTTCTTTCTTATGCTGACTTGTATCTTCATAGGCCTGATTACTTTGTACAGCATCAGTTGTCGTTCCAAAAGTCCATGTGGAAATAATTGAAAGGCAAGGATATTATCTTCATCCTGTGAAGGTTTTCTGATGCTTCTTCTGCCACCCTACCAATCTGCATATTCTTAAAACCACTTAGGGATTTAAATCCCTGGATAGTCAGGCGATTCCAAGCTGTGCTATAACCAGAGGCAGCTTCTTCAATGCTGCTTCTTTCCTTCCCAGGATGCCACTGTTTGGAGTCCAAGCCAACAAGTGTGGGATTTACCAAAGTAACATCCCTGCAAGACCCAGAACCCAACTTCTGTCCTCCAAACCCAGCAAAGTTGTCAGACACATGGCCTGTTGTAATTTCAATAGGAAAAAGCTTGTGGGATCAAAAACTGTCACGATATGCCTCCCCTCTCTAGACATCTCCATTTTTGAGAAGGTTAGTCTCAGCCTCCTCAGAGCTCTCAGATGGCTTTAAACAGATACTTTTGTGTGTTGTATTTAGTCTGTCATTGAGAGTATTGACCCTAATCATATAATCTCATAATGAGAAGCAGAGTCATGTGTACATTTAAAAACATTAAATTTGGAATCAATTAAAGTAACATAAACATGAGTAAAGCACTTCATGTCTCTTCACCCAGCTACCCCTAAGGAAACGCCTTATGAAGTAAATCTGTCAAAACTAAGAAGTTAATTTTGATACATTCCCATTAACTGAGCTACAGATTCGACTCACATTCCATTAGTTTCACCATTACTGTCTTTTTTTCTTTTCTGGGCTACTTCATGTAGGCCTTGTTCACCCTTGGCTCTGACCTGTGACAGTTTTAAAAGGTATTTTAAGAGCTATTTCAAAGACATTTTGTAGACTATTACTCAGTTTGCGCTCACTTTATGTTTGCTTATTATTAGATTGAGCTTCTGTGTTTGGGGGCAGAATCCCAAGAATCCCAGAATCCCAGCTCTGTGGGACACAGAGCTTTCCCACGGTATCACCTCCTTATTTTTGTATGTATATTTTACATCTCTTTCATAAGCTGGATTTCCTTTTATTGTTTGAAAAGTTTTATTACACTTCCAGATAAGTGTTTAGTTTGAACAAAACAACTCACGTGTTCACCATAATTTGTAGTGTACACTTTTCACTCAGTATGGAATAATTATTTTCCTCTGGGCCTTCACAATATCTTTTAAAAATAAATTTAAGTCACAAATAAGGGTATTTTTAAGGCCTACTCATAAAACAAGACATCACGAGATAAACATGTCTTAATTATGAAACACTAAAATTAAACTTCATTTGTATTTTTGTTTTGTTTTAAGCAAAGAACTGGAATAGAAAGTAGTCCTCTTGTGACTAACACCAAGTCTACTTCGTCAGTTTTAGTACATTGTCCCTTGCCTCAAGAATTTTGGAGATACATACCAAAATTTCTAGATGGTTCTAAAGTATATTTTAGGTGAAAAGTGTACCATTTTAGACCCCAAAGATTCTTTGGCCTCTGCATCAGTCTCCTTCCCCTCCAGGGCAGGGAGGCGACCTTTCTCCTGACACCTGGCCTTTCCTTCTGGCCTCTTTCATCTTCCCTGCACTGCTTTGCTTATTTCCTTATACTCTGCTACTCCAGCTACCCTGACTAAACACCATTCTAGGTTTGGCTCAGTCTTTCCTAGCTCTCCAACTCACATGATATGTAAGAGATCAGCAAATGTTAATCATGTGGATTTACAGAAGGTGGCCTTTAGGACATATACCCAGCTCCAAGATTAAACAAACAAACAAAAAAGTTCAGCTATTACCAAGGAAGGAATTAACCCTGCAATCTTTCATTCTAGACATGCACCCAAGAGGAGAAGAGCAGCTCGCCAGGTCTATGATATAATCAAGAGCATCCAGCCTCATGGCCCAGCAGAGAGGGATAGTGGAGAATAGTGAAAGGTCAACCCTGCACGTTGTCTGTCATCCAAGCTGGAAACGGAAGGAGGCTTTGAGCAAAAGCCTTTCAAAAGTTTCCTTTGAGAAGAGCAATTTTGTCTCATCATGGCCAAGACAGGGCTCAGCAGGGACCTGCTTTCCCCTACTTTGAGAGGGCACCGAGCTCCCCTCTAGAGCTGCAGGGTGTGCAGGTACAGACCGCAGGGGTTCCCCTTACTCCGAAGCCAGCCATGGGGAACCTCTGTGGCACTGCCACTCAGATGCAGCTCTCCAGGAGCCCCACAGGGAGCCACTATCATGACCCAAGAGCTGCCTCAGCCCCAAGCACAGGCCCGAATGCTACTGGGAAACTCTTCAAAGGCTGCCACTTACAGGCACCCCCGAGAAGCTGGCATTTTGGATTCAGGAGAGGCGCAGGAATCACGAGATACACTGAACACAGAACCCACAATGAGTCTGATGGCTCCACTCCTGGCTGACTCTGCAGACATCTGCAGTTTTCTTAAAGTCGGGGGTAGAAGAGCAGGTTACCAGTTAGTTAGGGAGCGAGTACTGGTCGTTCTGATTACTTGAAGAAAGAGACGATCATTTAGAACTCAGGAGATATGCTTGGCTTTTGCAGACTGAATCTCTGGGTGGTCTTGAGTTGAATACATGAACTTTGAGCTCTGAAGCAGACTGTTGGTGGCCAAAGAGGTGACAGAGAGGAAGCTCATTAATAATATTAGCAGGATGGGGCTGCATACTTGGCATGGCTAAGGAATCATAGAATTCAAATTGTACCCGTGTTTATCCTGTGCAAGGCTTTCCCTGTCCTGTGCCTAAGATTATTATTCATAATTTATTTAGATGTCCTTAGACCAATAACTAAATATGTTTGGTTGCCATGGTGATTTTGCTTCAATTTTCTTGTGGAGAGAACTTGAAGGTATTGCGTGTGATTTCTTTTCCTTCTTGACACAATTCTTGCCAACCTCCTGCAGTGCAACTCGGTGGAACTTGCACTGGCTTTGAATTTGCTTTTGAAACATGCAAACCTTGTCTAAAAATCCCTGGAGAAGCCACCATTAATTCTTGAAGACACTTTCTTTCTTTTGGGTGAACTATATGTAGAACTTCCCTATTATTTTGATTTCTCATTTGAAGGAATTTTATATGGAGAAGCAGAATTATTTTTTGCATACCTTGACATTTTGGTCATGGTTAGCATGCAAATAATGGAAAAAGGAGAAAAAACACATAATGTATTTTTAAAAATTTACAAACTCTCTTTTGATGTAATATTGTGAAAGGTCCAGTGTGATTTCACAGGTGAGCTTGTGTGGACACGGGATAGAAAGGAAGAACCAACTAGCTTTCCTCGGCTCTCTCTGGAGTTACTCCTTTAGGGAGACATGGCAGAGTGTTATTAATTTGTGTCTGTTCTTCATAAAGAGCTGGGTAAGTAATTATTTGGGGTCTCAGACTTCCTTTCTCTAAAATTACTTCTTGCATTAACGAACACTGGGCTCCAAATCCCAAGAGCAAAGAAGTGTCTCCTCTCAGAGAGGGTTCCGTGGTGTGAGCCTCTGAGCAGTCAACATTGCAACTCCAGCTGGAAAACACAACACCTTTGACATTCTGCGTTTGAAAGTGTGATGTACACATAAAGTGAACATGTCACTTGAGAGATTTCACTATTATATTTAAAATACGCCTTTGCAATCAGGTAAAGGCCAATTATGAATAGCACATTCCTTCTTCTTTTGTTGATTGATTTGGACAACACTTTCTCTCCATATTAAAAATATTATGCCTGAAAT